>JAOTQR010000092.1:18928614-18939045 GCA_025774065.1 Solanum ossicruentum | reverse complement strand
AATATATCTTACAATATTAATAAAAATTTATATTATTTAATTTTTTTAAAAAGATATGATAACTAAAAAAGAACGAGGACTAACATATGTTTTCTGGGATTGTCAGTTGTAAAATATTACACCAATAATATTTTATCTGACAGAGAGCTAGTTAAGATTAGGTGAAAGTAAATGTTACACGTAATGTTGAAGATATTTATCCTTTTTATTTTTTTGTTGTACCTATCAAAGCATTAATTTTGAGGAAATTGTGTACCATAATTAACATGACTATAAAATGTGAAATTAGCATAGTCCAAAATTTCAACTCAATTAAATTATTGCTCGGCAGTGAAGAGCAAAATTATTAACATGGGTTCTGATGCACTGGTGAAAGATGTTTTATCCTTAATTAGAGATTTTGAGTTCGAGTTCTGAAGATAAAAAAAAATTTGTTGGGAGCGTCACCCCCAAATGGACCCTGCAATGCGTAATTCAGATTTACTCAAGACTCCACAGACCATAAACATCGGATGAAAAATTAAAAAGATAAAAAAAAACGCAAATCTACTAGCGAGTTGTGACAGGGGCAAATATTCACATGTAGCAGAGAATTGGTGGGGGCTCTCAAAAATATTAGGCCATTAATCTGGTAATTGTCCACATCCCCCACCCATAAACAATCCACACAAAATTTTTATTTTCTCCGTTCTAAAATAAGTGATATTTTTAATTTAGACATATCCTTTAAAAAATATTTATTCTTGAAAAATACTTTTTATAATTTTTATATATTAATTCAGGTTTATATACATGAACCTAAAGTTCAAGTTAATTCAAGTTTAATTTTTGTAATTAATGAGTACCATCAAAATATCTTACTTAAGACTTTCTTTAAAAATAAATAAAGAACAAATGTAAGAAGTTAAAAAGCACACTGTCGCCTAAATACACGTACGGTGTATATTACTAAACCTCCTACAAGTTTACGTACATGAACCTAAAGTGAAATTAGCTTTTTACAATTATATATATTTTAAGTTGCTATAACAAGTCATTTTTATTAGAGCAAATTTCATAAATGGCAAATATATAAAGTCTAATTATGTCTTAGAGCTATAGTTTAGGTAATTGCATTTTGTAACTAAAGTTATAGCAACGTTTGTATAATTCACCAGTATTTGTATACATTTCTATAATTCGCTATACAATCACATTTTCAGTAGTGGTTGTATATTCCGCTATACAATTCATTATAGCAATTGTATAAATTGTCATACAATTTACAGTGTTTGTATATCTTGGTATATATCTGATTCGTGCACAAAGTTTATATAAATCGCACGAATTATAAAAAACTCAAATTGCAATTGCAGCTAGATGTTTGTCGCAAGCCATAATTAATTTAAATTATAGTTATATTTGCTAATTAACTAATATATATTTGCTTATACGTGTAATTTCCGTAAAATACCAAATTAAACTTATTATAGAAAGTTTCATGTTGCACTTGGATATCATCTTTTCTAGGTGTGACACATTAATGGTCTATTAAGACATCCACTTATTTATGTAAGTCTTTGGAGGCAAAATTATTCAGTATATTTAACAACATATATAACAAAATCCCACGAGTAAGGGTTGAACAGTTTTAAGAGTACTTAGATTTCATCACTATATTTTATGGAGGTAGAATGGTTGTTTTCAAGAGACGCTCGTCTCAAGTGCAGCAAATTCAAATGAAAAATTATCATTCATTATATACGAGTTTGATGGAAAACAACACATAATTAGAATATATAGTCGATGTACGCACAAATTTGATTCAAACAGCAGTACAATTATTTGAAAAAATTATAGAATATCAACACACAGAAAGTACACACTCATGTGTGTAAATGTTAAGATGTACAAACCTATTCAATGCATACATAAATAGGAAGATATGGCTTGTTTGTTTGTCACATAAGCAAAATAGGTTATGTGCTACATCTCCATCTTAAGAGATTTGGAAAGATATTTTGTGACTATTGGCTTGGTCCTCAACTCTCATTGCCTTGTTTGTGAGTTGTGACTTGTGTGTAAATGCCCAAAATGCAAGTCATTTTCCAATAACCCAACAAACTTGTGATGTTGCCCCCACTTAAGGTCTAGTCGGTTGGAGTAATGACATCCCCTCTTTCAATGAGGGGTCCTCTCTATATTTTTAGTCCTACCCCACTATACATATATAATTTCTTCCTCCCAATTTAAGTGTCACACTTCTTGTTTCGGTCCATCTAAGAAAAATAATTATCTTTTCGTAATTAAAAATAATTTAATTTTAAAAACTATTATATTTTATTCTTAACAAAATAATTTACAGTCGGATATATAAATGATACTCAAGGAGTAGGGGTGTGCATCGGTCCATTCGGTCAGATCAGATCGATTGTATGTATTATCAATTTGATTGATCGATTTTCGGTTTTTTAAAATGCTAAATCAATAAGATTTTTTTATTGATTTTTGATTTTTTGGTTCTTAATGGTTCGACTTTCGGTTTATCCAAATAGAAAATGTTTATAAAATAAATATATAACTTCTATAATAATTTGACACGATAGATAAAACAAGCGATACAATTAAACATGCAAATAAGTTGTAAATGACATAATTCTTTTGAAAACTAGAGTGAGACGAATAAAGAATTATAAAAATGATGGGCATATCTATTTATCTAATTTTACAATACTCACTTGATTTAATAAAATAGGGTTCATGAATATATAACGCTCACCCCCAAATGAACACTATAAAATGACGACTAAATTAACAGTAAGTTTGAGCAATTAATTAAGCTTAATAATAACAATATTTGGTTCATATTCTAATTTACTTCCTTGACTGAAGGCTTATATATTAGAAGTCAAGCAAATACATAACTTGCAACTATCAATAGAGTGTCAAGAAATGTTAACTTATTAATATTTAATATTTATGAAGGGGTAAATAGTAAACTACTATAGTCTTAATATGAGTTATCGATCTACCCATTAACCTAATACTTAACAATCGAAATCAAACCGATAATCCAATAGTTTTTTTTATAAAACTATTTAAAAACCTAATAACCTAATAACAATAAATCAATAATAATTTTCTCAATATAACTATATCCGACAGTTCAATTTTTAAGTAATATGTATCGTTTTAGATCAAAAATTTAATTTCATTCTTAAATTTTATGTCAAAACAAAGATAGTATTACATAAAATGGGGAGTGTATATATATTGGCCTCGGAGACAATTTCCCAACAGAAGCATTGTAGGCTTATGTAGCCATCAATATCATACCTTAATGTCCACTTGGTAGCATGTACTATTTACATGTCCACAAAAAATTGTCCATACAGGACCATCACACGCAATTAAGTCGTACAGAATTTTTTCGTCAAAATCGACTATCGTTTACTGAAAATTATGAATTAATATCTCAAATGATCATTCGATTGATTTTTTTAAATAGAAAATTAGTCAAAATTAATGAACTTTTACATAATCAGGTTATTTGTAGTTAAATTCAATCATAACATGACCATAGATATAGTAATGACCAACTATTAAAGGTTAAATTTTATGTAAAAAAAAAACTTGCACTTTAATGCATATACTAATGTTGAACATTGAGAATCTTAGTAACTCAGTTGGTTGACTATCTCTGAACTGTCGCTTAGTTGGTGAGGATTTGATTTCCCACATTGTAATTTCCCTCCCTGTTTCCCCTTCCCCTACCCCCCAATTTTTTTTTAAAAAAAAGAAAACTAATGTCGAACAATTCCTTAAAGCTAAATTGAAATCCCACAAGGTAGTTTTAAATCGTCCTAATACATTGCACCGAGAATAAGGGAGTGATCCCGGCCCGTAACTGGTACATACTACTGCCTTCATAAAGAGAGAATTTTCTAAGACCATAGAAGGAGACTAAATACACATGATTCGACCAACATGAGACTCCAATATTCCTCCCATGCCCAGAATTACCCATCTGAAGCACGACAATATAAGACGAGAACCCAATATCATAAATAATAAAATAGAATATGTCAGTCTAATACAGTATTAAAGAATTTACAATATTTCTTTTATGCTCCTGTCTTAAATCAACTAATTAAATACTTCTTTCATAATAATATAGTAGCTGAGAAAAATCGCCTAAATTAATTCTTATTTCCAGTACTGTATCAATTGAAACCCTAAAAAATTTGTTTTATTTTTAATCCCAACATATTATTTCTAAACCCTCAAGAGTATCACATTTTTTTAAAGGAAAAATTATGCAGATAAGCAAATATATATTAGTTAATTAGCTAACGCAGCTGTAGTTTAAATTAATTAAAGCTCGCGACAAATATCTAGCTACAATTACACTTTGAGTCTTGTATATTTCATGCGATTTATACAAACGTTGTGTGCGATTATACAAAGTTGTGCGTGAATCAAATTGTATGGCGAATATACAAACACTGTGAGTTATATAGTGAATTATACAAAATTATACAAATGTTGCTCGAATTATAAAAACGTTGCTATACTATAGTTACAAAATGTAATTACCCAAACTATAGTTATGTAACATAATTAAAATATTTTGAAGTGACTATATGAGAAAATTGGGAATGTACAGTCATTGACTAAAACTTGGTTTTCTTCTTGATTAGCAATAAGCAGTATATGGGCCTCTCTATTGAGCCCAATCGTTTTATTGAACATTGGAATATGTGGGCCAACCTTACAACTCCACTTGGTAACACAGACTTGGGTCTAGCCCATAAAAGAAAGCCCAGTAACGCCAACTTTTTCAGGAATCGACAAGATGGTTCCAACTGGTCTACCTTATTAAGGGTGCGGTTGGTACGGAGAAAAATATTTCTTAATTTTTCATATTTTATTGATCATATTTTTAAAGATATTCTTTTAAAAAATAAGTTTCTTGAAAATGAGAAAAATGATTTCTCTTAGTGAAAATATAGAAAATAAGTTCCCGCGAGTTGTTGAACAAACGAGAGGTTGTTGACAAAGGGGTCAAAGATTAAGTTTCTACGATTATCCGAAGATTGCATAAAAACCTTTTCACCTGTTAACTTGCTCGTATTATCGTTAACAAGTGTTATATTTTGTAATTAACTGTGTCTTTTCTTCAATACATCTGATTTTTATCCCATCCCTTTAATCTTCATCCTCGCTTCTCCACCTTTCATAGCATTTATTTAGACTACATAAAAATACTTGTTAGAGTGATATCTTTTACTTACCATCGAACATAAGAAAGAAGATAAGTTCATTTAAACTACGAAGAAAGGAAGGCAAATTAACAAACAAACCATGACCTTTGCTTAACTTAAAGTTGAATTAGAGTAAAAGAATGTCATAGCTAAATTAATAAACAAACAAACCATGAATGACCTTTGCTTAAATTAAGTCTTCAAATACTTCATTTTGTCAAACTCTCAATTATATTAGTTCTTGAAACTTTCAGTCACGAATTTAACTTTTTAGAATTTAAAATTTTAATGTCAAAATCTATAACCAAACAAGTAAATTCAAGTCTTGGTTATAGCACTATGAACTTAATTATATGGAAAAAAAATTTGCATACATACATGACCATTAATTATACATCTGATTACATGTAAATTTCTCCTTAATTTCGACATATTTGCGACGTCAGATCCTATATCAAAGTTAATTTTTATGTTAAACTATTTTTTAAAAAATATTTTTTATTTTTTAATTAAAAAATAAATAATATTTTCCATTTACTAACCAAATGATAAAAAATACTTTATTTTGTTCCAAACATCCCCCAAAAGTAGTTGGGCAATCAAACTTGTTCTTTTTAATTTGGAGGTATCAAACGTTTCTTTCAACACAAAAGCCCTATAGTCAAATAAAGTAATTCCTCCAATAATTGGAAATAATTTGTCTTTAAAATTCTTTTTTTATCTTTAATGAAATGATTCTCAACCACACAAATATCTAAAAATGATTTTAAACCACAAGTTTCAAAAGTTTTTTTTTAACATCATATCAAATCAAAAAGTGTCACATAAAATGAAATGAAGGAAGTAATACCTAATTTATTTTTGGAAAAAAAAACAAAAATTAGCTGTTGCACGAATGACCCATAAACAAATTAAATTCATTCATTGCAATTTTTTGCAATAAGAAAGGGGACACATTTACGGAAACGCTGTACCGACACTTTCGTGCAAAAAAAATAATTCAATAGTCAAATTTATAATAATTAAGATTACTTATTCAAAACTTGATATTCTCGATGATTGCATAGGATAAATTTTCACTTTTATTCAATAATTTACAAATTACATCAAAAAACTATCTCTTCTTTCAATGAAAAATTATTTCATTAAATTTCACAGAAAAAAATGATCATTCAAAAAATTAACTCGATCGAATTAATCCTATCGTCGGTGCCAGTCGACAATAGAATATTTGAGTGGGCCGAATCCTTATACTTCGGCGATACGGAGGTTGTTCTGCTATCATCTCACGCTGCCACGGGTAAGGTCAAACTTTTTAATTTTGGACATGTATCACTGTTGAATTTAATGAATTGTCCACCCTGGATTTAGCAATTTAAATGATTTGATTTTCGACATTAAATTAGTTGTTTTAAAAAAAAAATTACTTGTCCTCCTCTATTACCAAAATAAAGTGTGTGCATTATATTACCACCTTGAAAAAGAGAGAATATAATTTACAGAAATTTGAGATTGAGGGAAAAGAAATTTTAATTTATCTTCATCTTTTTCATAATTATAAAAATTGTATAAAATATTGAAGATGTGGAAATATTGATCATTTTTATGAATATACTATGTGATATATGATTCATAAGTCATGATTTATTATAATCAATATCTAATGCAGTGAATCAGTCATGTGTTAAATTATTTTATTGCAATGAATCATATTATATGATTCATTGTCTCAATGAATCAACCCATTAATATAATTCATCATCCTTATATGATGCATTCATGAATTATCAACCTATAACAACTAGAAAAAGTGTCTCGCTGAATCATTGTATTCAATGCATACAATTCTACTAAATCATCAGCAATATATATGATTCGGTTTTATATATACATGAATCACCATATTTAATGAACAACAACATACCCAGTAATATCCCACAAGTGGGGTCTGGGGAGAATCACCATATTTAATGAATCACTATAAAAAAGTTGTGAACAATTCATAGTTTTGAAATGAATCACCATACAAGATACATATTCTCGATTTTATATATAAATGAATCATCGAATATTTATATATAAATGAATTACCATATTTGATGAATTACCATAAAAAATTGTGAATAACTCATAGTTTTAAAATGCTTCACCATACAAGATAAATACTACACATATGAATCACTATATTTTCCAAATAAAATAACAAATATAGTCTCAATGAATCAGCAACATATATGACTCAAATTTATATCCCATGAATCACTATATCTGAGTTTTCTTCTTCGATTCTTTTTGAGATTTTTATATTTGGGTGATATTGAACTTGAAGAGGGTTGTCTGAGGTGAACATTGAACTTCAAGTTCAACATGGATCTGGTGAACTTCAAGTTCAAAAGAAATTTTGAACTTCAAGTTCAAAATGGAACAGGAAAGAGAAAAAGCTTGCCCGAAACGAGTACAACGCTCCATGGATGAAGAAGTGAAGCAAACCAACTATGACTCTAGCGATGACAGACTTCTCTGGGAGGTTGGACTTCCCGACGTTGATGATCTCACGCCTTTGGCTCTACAGTTGATTCCAATGGAATTCGCTGCTATATTTAAAATATCGCCGGAAGTTCAACGACTCCATGGTAGCGTGAAAGAGAGAGGATAAATTGGGGGAAGAACTCTCTCTCTTCTTTTTGAACAGAAAGATTCAAGTGGATCAAGTGTAAAAGGGGAAAATATGGATTTTAGAGATTTATAAAAATAGTAGAAAATATTTGAATTTTTTTTTCTCAATATGAAATTTCCATAAATTATCCAAAAATATATATAATTTTCAATAGATTTTTGACTAAAGAAAAAACAAAGTCTAAAGTAATATAGAGAAAAATAACTTAAATAAAGACAATCATGACAAATATTATAAATCACTTGACAAATAATCATTATAATCATCTAGGCAAAAACATAAAAATAAAATGAAAAAACTGATAACTATTGACTTAACTAATTTTTTTTTAACAAACTTTTATTTTTCATCGAGTTTTTACGATCTAATAACTTGATTTTACTCTGATTAACATTTTCATTAATATCAAACTAGTTAAAAAATCGCGTGGTGTGCACGAGTTTAACTTTTTTTAAAAAATTTTTATTTTTTAAATAACATTAATTAAATAATATTAAACTATTTCATTAAGTATAAAACAAATATATGATAAATATTATTTATTGATAATTTTGAATGGTATTGATTAAATGATTTTAAATTTCTCTAAGATAAATTATAATATGTACTTGTGCAATAGTAAATCATCTCAAATCTAATATGAAGAGGTCTATTGACATATTTATAATTAAAATATTTTCATCACTGATTACTAATTTTTATAAAATATACATAAATATTACCAATGCTCAAAAAACTAAAGTTAAAACCAAATAATATGAATTTAAAACTTAAAGTCATAGCTAATGTGGATCCTATAATTTTACTCAAATTGTATAGCTAACTAAATTAAAGTAAACAAATGAGTTTTAAAAAAAAAATTATGGTTATACACTTGCTGAAGTGGACACGTCGAGTTGTGCATATAATAAAGCATCTCAAATTTCATATAAATATTATCAACTTTCAAAAAATAAAGCTATAACTACAGGATATGAATTTAAAACAAAAATCATAGCTAAAGTGGGTTTCATAGTTTTAATAAAACTGTATAACTAATTAAGCTAATATAAAATAAATAAAATCATGTTTTTTTAAATCTTTACAAAAATATGCTTGCCGAAGTAAACACGTTAAGGAGACGTCTCTCATATATAAATAAGAGAATTTAAAAAAAATAATTTTATAATTTTAAATATATTTATAAACATAGTACAAATATATATAATTCTAAACAAGGTTTTTTTCTTTTCCTCCTCAGCTTGAAGTAGTAGTCTATGACTAATGCAAACTATATATCGGTAGGCAATAAAATCTTCATAACAAACAACAACAAACAACAATATATCCAGTGAAATCCCACAAGTGAGATCTGGGAGGGTAGATTGTACGCAATCCTTACCGCTACCTTATAGAAGTAGAGAAACTGTTTTCTAAGCTGTAAAATCTTCATAATATATATTTATTTCTTATACTCTATTATATAAAAGCAAATTCAGGAGCTTAGGATCAATGATGAATTAATCGATTTGCCCTCATTCTCTATTTATATTTAGTACTTTCATCACTTAATTTTTTTTTAAATTTCTTTGTAAGTATGTTATGTATACATAAATTATCAATAAAATAATATTATAAATTATAATAATTAAAAAGTTAAAATATTTTTAAAAAATATCAAAAGTTAACTCTCGAATTTCATTTATGCCATGTAAATTCGGATAAAATTTCTCTATGCCATGTAAATCCGACAAAGTAAGTAATATATATTATTTAAAAATTAAATTAAATTAATTAATAATTAAAAATATAATTAACAATTTAGTTAATTTTTCTAATTCTACATGTGTCATGTAAATTAAAATAAATAAAATAATATTTACTAGATTTGTGCTTGCTCTAGTCAATCACATAGACTTTATAGGTTTGAATTATCTCTAAATTATTGCTCATCTAACCTAATCAAATTTAATTCATAACCAAAAAAAAAAAGATAAACATGAATCATGTTTTCTCTTTCCCTAATTTTTTTTCCTTAGCTTGAAGTAGTAGTCTATGACTTTTTATGCAAATAAATGTGCTGAATTATATATTAGTAGTCTGTAAAATCTTCATAATATATCATCATTAGACGTTATAGCTTGAAGTAGTATTCTTTTTTCTTAAAAGATAATAATTAATCTGGTCTGATCAAATTTAATTCTTAACCCAAGAAAGAAACAGTAAGAGATAGACATGAATCAATTTAATGTATGGATAAAATTCAAAATTTTTTTACTTTCTTGTAATAACAAAAGATAAAACTGTTCAAAGTTTTAATCATATTTAGGATGAAGATGACAATAGAAATTACTAAACAAAAACAAGAAAATTTACTTATTTGTAAATCATTGCACACAAAAAAGTGGGGGGATACAAAAGCAATTAATCACAAGGGGAGTTAACAAAAACAGGTTGTTATAAAATCTAATTAACTGAAAGGATTTTACTAGAAAATTAGACTGGAAATTAAAGAAGGAATGGAAGAGTATT
>JAOTQR010000092.1:18845115-18863971 GCA_025774065.1 Solanum ossicruentum | reverse complement strand
TAATTTGAGATCAAAAAGCTTACGTCAAGCCATGACCAGATATTGACCCTGAGTTGGGATTTAAAGTCAGGTCTCAATCGGGTCTCGAGTAAGGAGTTAGAGAGTTAAAAACTTGAATAAGGAATCAGGAGAGTTTTGAGATTGAAAGTCGAGTCCTAGGTTAGATTTGGCATCATGTCTCGAGTTGAGGGTCAAAGGCTCAAGTCTGTAGTCTAGATAACGAGGTCAGGATCAGGAGTTGAGCCTCAAAATTGGGGCTAGCTTGGGTCCTGCATCAGGATCAATGGTCAAATTTCAAGAATTATGTTCCAAGCTAAAGTCAGATGATAGGTTTGACCAGTGGATCAAGGGGCCTAGATCAAGAGTTGAGTCTTAGATTCATGATAGGATTCAAGTCATGAGTCTGGATCAGCATCAAATGTCGAGTTTTGGATCATGATAATTGAGTCCTCTGTTGAGTTTGGAGTTGGGTCTGGAGATGGGGTCGGGTTTTGGCAGGAGTCAAGTGGGAGGTTAAAAATGAATGCTTTAAAAAACAAGTCTATTTGAAAATATTTTTTAATACATTTAAGTCAATAAAATATGAGAAAACTTTAAAAAAATACTTTCTTCGTACTAAACACATCCTAAAAGCCAACTAAAATTCATATCGAAGGACGTAAAACAATTGCTACTACTTTTAATTTCAAATTTTTTTCAATTTCACGTACTCAAATATATTTCAAACGCCTAAGACACAATAGTACTCAGGAAAAAAAAGGTTTTTGTTTTTGACATATTAGACAACTTTCACCCGACCCCTTTTTTTTAAGTAAACAACTCTCATCAATATATTAATTAATTGGGTTAATAAAAAAATTGGAGGGAGTTTTCCACTGTGAATTCAATACTCACATTGAAATCTGATTAAATTTGGATTCATGCACTTTCTAATAAAGGCAATTCTATATTCAAGAAGACTCAAACTCGAGACCTGATTAATAATGAAGGAATACTAACCACTCCATCAAAAACCTTATTGGTAGATTAACAAAAACTAGCAGCTCAAACGAACAATGATTTGGGTCAATTTGGTCACGAAAATTAGAAGTTTGACACCATTCTAATTCTATACTGCATTTGGTTGGTCCTAGTTGTATACTGCAATTTATGATTTGTATTATACAACATATAACAAATTATATCGTTACAAGTATAACCTAATATACCATAGTAGTATTTTATTAATATCAATTTAAATTAGATTAAGATTATAAGTTTTTAGATTATTGAATTTTATGATCCAACGATAACCTAACAAATAACCTTTTAAGATTTATTTGAAGTGTATTTATTTTTATGTGTATTTTATCTAATAATATTTTTAATAGGTTGATAAAAAATGTTAAATATTTATCTATCGAGAGAATAGAATGAATTAGTGATTTTTAAAAGAATTTCAAGAGGAAGAAAAAGAAAAAGGAGGCAAAATGGAATATCATTTTACCTTAGGTAATAAATAGTATTTATTAAATACCATATCATTGAATGATTGAAACTCTACAATATTCAAACCATAACATAAAACAAAGTTTAACATTAAATGTATGTATAGCACTAATCATTTACTACTCGCAGAATAAATAAAACAGTAATAAGGAACCACTCATACATGTTAAACCCATTAAATTTGGGCATTTCATTTGGACGAATTTTATACTCTTTTATTTTCAATTAGAATAAAATAATATTTAATTAAAAGAAATAAAAATAAAAAAATATCATATAAAATGACATAAAAATAGTACTAAAAATCTTGGTGCAGAGTGGAAAATTTTTAAAAAGTAGAATAATTTATGATTTCTATCCAATTTTCTATATTATAATTTCTTCTCTTTTATCCCTCCCTTATATATTAAAAAAAAAAAGATTAATGATATACTTCATCAATCGGAGACTAATTATATTGACAGAACATGCCCATAGATAAAATAAAAATATAAATATGTAGAACATATGAATATTCATTCCACAAAATCTATATACTCCCATTATTTCATATTAATTAAATTTTTGAGATTTATTTTATTGTTAAAAAAAATTAAAATGGATGTTCAATTTTTTTCATAGTTGCCTTTTTGTTAATAAATAATAGTAAAAATTATAATTTAAATTATATCTTCAAATATTTTTATTAATATGCATATAATAGCTTACGAATTCAATTAATATGAAATAGAGCGAGTAAATTCATAAACCACCTATGTATATGTTATTAATTACCTACATAATATAAAACGTAATGCACACGCATTAAATTTAACCGTGGGTGGACTGTTTTACTAACGAAACAGTAAAAAAGTAAAAATATTTTCCACCATACAAGACGTTTCGTTCAATTTTTTTCCGCCTTTTTCTGCGCAGTTGTTTCACTCTCCTCCATAGCTACCCAACAATATGCAAAAACAAAAAATAAAAACTGAGTAACAAAGAACAAAAAAAAACTGATCAGATTTCTTGGGTTGATTCCTAAGAAATTCGATCGATATATTATTCAAATATTATTTTTTTTCAGAAATTCAAAAAAAAAAAAATGGTTCGTGTGAGCAATTTCGTAATCTCACTTGTTAACGTGTTAACCTTTATGGTTGCAATAATGGCGTTGATATTTGGGCTTTGGTTTAAAGTTGATGAAGGTAAAAGCCTTTGCGAAAAAACACTATATATGCCTTTGTTAGCATTTGGGGGTTCACTTGTTGTTCTTTCATTATTGGGATTAATTGGATCTTGCTGCAGAGCCAATTTTGCCTTGTGGATTTATTTGTTTTTCTTGTTCTGTTTCATTGTTGGGATGATTTGTTGGTCAATTTTCACCATTTTGGTGACTAATAAAAGTGTGGCTAAGGCTTTGTCTGGAAAAGGAGGAAATGATGCTAAATTTGGTGATTGGGGAAATTGGTTGGAGAAACATGTTGTGAATGATCAAAATTGGGAAGAAATAAAGAGCTGTATGGCCACTTTCAAGTACTGTCAAATGATGCCTCCTGGAAAACCGGCTGATTTTTACAAATATAACCTCCCTGCTGCTCAGGTTTCTTTTTCTTTACATACATTTTCATTAGTTCGTCATTTGTTAGGTGTTGATAAAGTGTTTTCTGCGAGTCAGATAAGATCGAGAGATTCATTCAAATTTGATTATTTATATAAAATTAAAATATATAATATATATTAAATCCTCTTAAACTCATTATTTTTTTGACTCAATTACTAATTATTTAGAGATCAAATTTAGATTGATGGAACCAAGAAATGGATGACAATCCAAAACAGTTCAAAGTTAAAGTAACCAAATAACTTATCATAATTCAACTTGACCTTTGAATTATATTGTTTGGCCTATTTTGACTAGAAAATTTTTTAGCTTATTTATTTTGGGATAATTATTTAGTAAATGATTTTTATTAAAAACATTCTTTTGCAATTTTTGGACTTTTTACATTGCAGTCCGAAGAGCTTTCTTTTTAAACGAAAAATGAAAATCTTATGAAAATATGCTAGATTATAGTCTAAAATTTGTGTTTATTGCAAATATTAGAATTTATCTTTTAAGGTTGAAAAATATATAAGCCAAACATCAAAGTTAAAGACGTAAGAAGTCAGCTTAATATGAGGTATAAGATATAATAATCTTAGATAAAATATAAGATTATTTTTATCCTCCATTTATTGAAAGTATTAGTTAGTGATGAAATTATTTATCCCATCATTTATACGTAATAGGATATAAGTTATCCAATATACAAGATAACTTACTCTCAACCAAAGAACTCGTGAAAGAGGCACACTTGCGTAAATCACTCTATTTTTGACCCAATTGTTTGATGTATCATTTCGAATTCAACAAATAAGTCATAACTGGACCCTTTTTTCATGCTGCAGTCTAGTTGTTGCAAACCACCTACTTACTGCAGCTTTGAGTTCACCAACGCGACCCACTGGACCATGCCAGAAACAGGGCCAGCCGTGCCACACAGTGACTGCAAGACTTGGAACAATGAACAAAATCAGCTCTGTTTCAATTGCCAATCATGCAAGGCGTCTATTCTCGAAACCATTCAGAAAAATTGGAACACAATGGCTATATTAAACTTTTGTGTTTTCGTTATTATAATCATAATTTACTCTATTGGTTGTTGTGCTTTGAGGAATAACAGATTAAGGGGATACAAACCATACCCATAATTTTATTTTATTTTTTCTAAGTCATAAGAAGAAGGATCTTACTATTCTGTGTCACCAATGTTGCAATTTTGTTTGTGAGAAGGATTTGAGTACCATCTGTAAATTTTAGGAATTTTATACAATCACCACTTTTGTACTCATCTCTCGATCAATAAATATTTCGTGAGCAGGATGGTTATAAATATATCTTGGAACATCTCGATAAATATTTGATGATAGTTTAAGAATAAAACATTGAGAAATTAGAAATATCTAAGTGTTTTGTGGACATTTATTTAAATATCCAACTAGAAAAAAGACTTGAGCTTTCAAGAAGATGAAGATGCAAAGAGTATAGGGACAATTTTGGTCTAAGCTTTCAAAAAGATAAAGATGTAAAGAGTAAAAGACACAACCTTTTGACCAATCAAACTGACATAAGAATTCTAGCTCGCGAATAATACCGTATTTCAATACAAATAAATTTGATCTCTTCTTCATCATAGCTACTGGCAATTCACCATCTGGAAGTCACTGTGTAGTGTTAATTAGATGGACACAATTTTGTCACTATATCCTATATTCAATTAATGGAATCATTGATTGCTTAATGTCAATATGGTTATTATCGGCACCTCTCTATCAATGGCATAACCGGACATATAATAATAGTCAGTTTCTTGAATATATTTACTCAAAAGATATCATATCAACCAAGGACAATAATAAAAAAAAGATAGGAGTACTTACCAATGTAAATGTTTTATCCATATGTAAGTTAATCTTATCTAGAAAGTGACCAAGATGTTAATGTAAGACATTCTGATTGTTCATCTGACCATAAATCACCTCATAATAGCTAGAATAAATATTTTAAATTTAAAAATATGATACTTTTCTAGGAAAAACCATGCTACATAATTCAGTACAAAACTTTATCTAGGTTAGTAAGCTAGGCAAAAGGAATAATACCAGATGCCTGAATGTGTAGTAAATTTCATTATTAGTGTGAGTCACTATATACCATGATTTGGCCTGAGCCGCAATGATCAAACTTCTTGTAATTTTCATATTGAATGATACAGGAATTGAATTGAAAATTTTATTTTCTTCTTCAAATAATATTTGTATCGGGTGTTTATTTGGTGTGAGAATACAATAGATAAAATTATCCATAGAAATTAAAATAACTTATTTCATTATTATAGTATAAACAATACAAAAATAATTAATACTTTAATCAAATAATTTTATGATATATCCGTAAATTATTATCCCTTATCTTCCCGTATGAACCGACCCCACTTCTTTCTGTGTCATAAGTTAGATGGTCAATAGTTGTTGGACCCAAAAGTGTGACATTTAGGTCCATCAGCTTGTGAGATAAAAAGAGACATCACATACAATAAGTATCAGTCGCATGAGGAAGGAAATTACTAAAAGTAACAGTAGTCGACACAAGTACATGGGAATCAAAAGAGCGGATTAATTTAATCGACTGAAAAATCGTAAGATTTTGGGAATTATGGGTCACACATGTGGATCGATCTGATCCACATCTTGACCGGACCCGAGTGTATAGTTTCAAGTATACTATCAACTTCCTTTCTTTTCTCTTTTTCACTCTCACTGGGAAAACTAACTTCCTCTTGTTTAGGATTCTTTTTTCCACTAGAAAAACACACTCCCACTCGGAGTCAATCACCTTCCCACTATAAAGGGAAGTGGTTGGACAGTTACAACCACTTAAAAATAACTATTATTCATACTTATCCTAGGATAAGAATGAGCAGTTAATATATCAAGTGATATTCCACAAGTGGTGTCTCGAAAGGATAGATTGTCTGCATATCTTACCGCTATCTCACAAAAATAGAGAGGCCTAAAGACTACATATGATACACAAAAGTAGAGAGACCTAAAGACTACATATGATAAAATAAAATATAAGGTAAGGGAGTAAATTAACTTTATACTCGTAAATTTGAGTTAAGATTTGGATCGGGTCAATCCACATGTGCGACCCATCATCACAAAATCTTACAAAAACTCTACCAAGACAACAAAAGAAAAGCCCATATCAATAGGAACTAAAGTGCTATAGGAGTCTACATTTAAGGGAGTTTGGTGTACTAAAGATATTGTTAAGCCTACTATTGATAATCTAAAATCAACTTTATTTTGCATTTCACAAAAAACTATTTTTAAGGCTTGAATATGTGATGTTCGTGTGGTCCCCTTCAAATGATGAATTAGGGAGGGGGTTAAGCACTGGATGCAGAGGTTTATCGACCGATTCCCTTTTGCTGTTTTTGGCATATATATCAGCTTTCAGGGAAGAGATCGATGAACCGCTGCCTCCAGTGTCTTAAACCAACAAAACAAAACAAATTCATAAAACAGAGGATCACCATGAAAACAAGCCAACATATATATACACACACAATGGGTCAAATACTCAAAATAATATCCAGAGGAGGATAAATTTATATTAAAAAAAAGTAGTAAAATTACAGATCTGAACTTACATATTTAAGATTAGAAGTAATATTGAATCTGTTTCAGAAAACACGAAAAACTTCACCAAATTATCGAAGTTCTCAGTTATGGGATACCATCACAGATCTGATTACCACACATAGAGTATTTAAAATAAAATCTGCCGGACATTGCACAGAAATCATATACACACATCTCGACAAACTCATACAACAAAGAAGTTCGAGGACGTCTAATATACAAGTATTATATATATATATATATATAAATACGTGTTCATATATAATCACGTGAACAATAATAACAACGTACCCATAAAACTGTGAGGCACCTTTTTCTGTGTTCTTCGGAGGCAGCAATCGTCTAAATATAGACAAACCTGCGGCAACTTTAGGTTAAATAAGCAATTTACTTAAGTAGCCCTTAATATTAAAATGCCTCGACTAAAGGGAGGCTTGATTTGACTTTTTATACATCCTCGTTAGGACATTTTTTATTTTACACGATTATTAAAAAATTATTAATATATTAGTAGATTTTATCATTTTACTCTTTATTTATTTCAATATATATTAAATTAAATTAGAAAAAATCATTAATGCTGGGGTAAAATGAAAAAAAAATAATTAATTCTATAATAATTTAGTAAGTGCTCTTATAATATGAAATAAATATTTATAAAAAAATATCCTTATAATATGGAACGGAGGGAATAATTGGTTTACTCATAATTATTTTAAAAAATATTTTTTTCGTATTAATATGAAATAAATTGCAATTAATAATATTTTTATTAATGTTTTTGAATATTTAAAATTTTATTTTAAAAATATCAAATTAATTATATTTAACCTAACTTTAAAAATTAGTCAAATTAATTTCACTTGTTGACTTTTTAATAGTTTTTTGGTACTTTTTTTTACTTTTAAAAAAATGCTTGAAATCAGTTTGTATGCTATTCGAACAATTTAAAATTTTTTTAAAAAAAGTTAAAACTCAAACGCTACAAAAAAGAATAACGAAAACGTGAATACCAAAGAAAAGGTCATTTTAGTGCAGCCAATTTGGAAGAGGCGAAAATGACTTGTGAGGAAAAAAAAAGAGAATTATTTTATGAACTAATGTTACAAGTTACAATTTATAGTTCTATTATTATTCTTTCAGGTCAATTTCAAAAAAGTTGGGGAATCTTAGAAATGACAATTGAGGGGTCTAAGCTCAATTTACAAATTTTTAAGTCGTTTTATTTCATTTCACTTCACATAATAAATTTTTTTATTTTTAACTCATTCCGTATAAAATTTCCTCATATAAAATTTTTAAAGTTTTTTTTTTTTAAATTGAGTTTAACATGAAAAATAGTAGAAGACTTGAAAATTTTATGGTTTAGAAAAAATCTTAGATATTTATGTGATTATAAATTATTTAATTAAGTATAGGATTTTAACATTAAATTACTTTTAATTATAGTCAAGTTACATTTTTTTTTGACATATTAAAAAATAAGATGCTAATGTAAAATAGAATAGAAGAGTACTCGAGAAATATAAAATAGGCATTAAATGATAAATTATATTTTATTTTAAAAATTAAATAAATTAAAATAAATATTTATTTTTAACATAATGAATGACATAACTAAATAAATGAATATAATAATTAATAAAGAGTTAAAGTGTCCATTAATTATTAAAGAATATTTTAATAGTTCACCTCCACTTTCATATAAATAGATAGAAAGATAAATAGATGGACGTAGATTATAGATATGTCAAATTATTGGTGTAATTTGAAGCATATGTCATCTTTAAGAAAAAAGGTACTTCAAATAGTTTGGGTCTGTTATTTGAGGAGATAAAAAATTAATAAATATGTCATACATTGTATTAGTGTATAATAAAGATTTGTATTCTGAGTTCTGTTTGATAAGAATGTGTTATTAAAACTTCTTCATTCGTTGAAAAAAGAATGATATGTTTTTCTTTTTGATCTATTTAAAAAAAATGACCTTTTTTTTTGCAAAATTTTAATTTTAAGTTTTCACGTGATATATTTAAGACACAAAACTAAATGATATTTTAATACATTTGACATAACTTTAATTTATGACACAATATTGAAAAAAATTGTTCTCTTAAACTTTGTATGGTTAAATTAGATCATTTTTTTGAATGAACAAAATAAATTTTAATCCTATTTAATAATGGTTTGACCAACTATTATATACGTAAAAAAAAATGTTGACCACTCAAGTACTCATATACTCCTATTCTACTCAAAAGTGTGTTTGTAAGTTTATAATTGTTATATTATTATTGTAGGCTAATTCAAATATAAATATTTGAAAATTGAGAGAATTCAAATTTTGGAGTGCGGGCAAAGATAATTACGGAGAAATTAGAGGTGATTTCTATGGATGACAAGATGAGGGAAGCAAGACTATAATATTTTGGGCATGTACCAAACAAGTACTA
The DNA here is from genome assembly GCA_025774065.1 of Solanum ossicruentum. Taxonomy (NCBI): domain Eukaryota; kingdom Viridiplantae; phylum Streptophyta; class Magnoliopsida; order Solanales; family Solanaceae; genus Solanum; species Solanum ossicruentum. The sequence continues at coordinate 18,854,798 of JAOTQR010000092.1, read as the reverse complement.
GAAGGATATGATCAAACAAGATATGATGAAATTTCATCTCATCGAGGACATAATCTTAGATAAAAATGAGTGAAGGTCGCGTATCAGGGTGGAGAGCTAATGGACTAGTAGGGGTAGGTTGATGTTTAGTCTTGTGATATAGTAGGTTAGGTTAGGTTAGTATGAGTAGTCGTATTTTTACATTCTATGATTGTTATAATCCGTTTCACATTTGTTATTTTTATCGTATTTGCATACTATCATTTGCTTTCATTTTTCTTTCTAGTATCTTCTGCTTATGAGAGTCAATTTTGAGATGAGAGTTTTTTGAAAACAATCTCTCTATTTTTAGGAAATAGTCGTAAGCTCTGCATACATTTTATGTTTTACAGACCCCACTTGTGAGATTTTACGATCAACGCACTAAATGGTAGAGAATTAACCATAAGATTTTTTTCATGGGTGAGGTACTGAACCATCACACCAACCCTGATGATTTGTTGGTGTTGTTGAGAGAGGTCAAATTTGATTATTATTTCTTTTTAGAATTTAACCTATATTAAAATTATTTGAAATTAGGGTTTGACAATTTTTTGACATTTGTGCCCCATTCCCCTCCTACTGTTTGGCCTCAATTAGCAGATCCATTAGAATCGGTAATCTCCTCTCCACTCCTTTCGCTTCCATTTATAATTCACCAAATTAAATCATCCCTTACGACTATATATTACAATATTATTTCATGTCTCCTCACACCTTCGCACACCTTCAACGACTTGTACGTGTAACCCACTCCTTTATTACCATTCACAACCCCACCCTTTGTGACCTACACGTCACTCGCTCGCGCGTGGAGATCCCTTTATTCAACGCGCTTTACAGAAAATTTGCCCTAGATCACTTCCTTCTCCTATATTCACCATGAACAGCCACCGTCTGCCACTCCGATCACGGCTGAATTTTCATTAATTCTTTTGAAAATCCCGATTTGGTTTCTTCAATCTGTCAGATTCTCGAGTTTCTCTTCGTAAGGTAAGTATAATTTAGGTTGTTTCCTTTTCGTTTTTTTTTTTGAAGGATTTATTAGCTTTTAGTATTCAAAGATCTAGATCTTCTTGTTTTCCCCGTTCTATATGCAAATCTGAGTCTATGATTGTTGAATTTGGATTCCGGGTTTTTGATTTGGTTTTTGAAGGGTTAGAATGGAACCTATGGACATCGTCGGCAAAACAAAGGAAGACGCTTCACTTCCCAAAGGTTTCTTCTTCGCTTCCCCGTTTTACTTTATACGATGTTTTGCTGCCGTTCGTTTACAGCATATACAGATTATTAATTTGTACTTTTCTCTAGTTGCAATTTTTTTGGGTGTTTTTCCCCTTTCATAGTTGGTTGACCTAGCTATGGTATTTTTGAGCGGATGAACACAAATTGAGAGATTGAAGTGATAAAAATGTGTAGATATCTCTTCTAACTTATGGTTTGCTCGCGAAAGTATTAGTAATTTGTGTAGCCAGCATATCTAGACTTAATTACTGTTACTTGGATTACTTCGGACTATATTGAACGAGTTTCTTCTGATATTTGGTGAGGAAAAGCTTATATTAGCTCAACTTATAACTGTCCTATCCAAAATGTTTGAGCTTTTGTGAGATATAAACTAGTACAAGGTGTGTTAGGCAGCAATTTACCATCCCTGATGTGGCTTCATCTGTGGGGCGCAGTTTAAGATTCTTGATCTTTTTAACTCGTTGGTTATCCAAAAGACTACCTTGCTAGCTGGGTGGTGAGCATAAGACATAATATTTTGGTCTCAGTGTTGAGTTTTAAGTCGAAAATAGGGTTTCGCCCAACCTCTTATATTCTAAAATCAGTTCCCGCTAGCTAATAGTTTGATTCTTTGTGTTGTCTAAAGTTATTTGTTTTTGTTCTGCCTCGTCATAGTACGTAGGATATTTGGTATGGAATTTCTTAAGTTCCCATTGCATCATGTATCGATAGACCAGGGTAAAATCAATCTTTCTCGTAAGCTGAGTAAAGAAAAATGCAGCTATCATTGTGTTACCTTTGGGAAAACATTGATATTGTGTTAGAATGATGAGGCCGATTCACTTGTCAACAGTTATGTTGAAACTTTGGCTACATCATTTTAATTTTACAAATTTACCATTTGATATAAATGACTTACTTTCGTTAATGGCTTACTTTCTTTGGCTATACTAACCTGTATCTCTTCTCAGCAACAATGACTAAAATTATCAAAGAAATGTTGCCCCCAGATGTTCGTGTTGCCCGAGATACTCAAGATCTTTTGATTGAATGTTGTGTAGGTGAGTGATTTTAATTATCTAGTTTAATTCCTTATGTTCAGCTTAGTTATTATGATAACTGTGATTGTTGTTTAGTACGTTTGTTAATGACCAGAACTCTGCTCCTTGATGATTTCGATAGGAACTTCTGTCTAGCTGATTTTTTTTTTCGTAATGATTATGTTCGGGCCAACTTGCAAATGGGAAGAAATCACCTAGTATTCATTGCCTCCGCTGGGATCTGAGCTTGAGACCCCATGATTTTCTTCCCATTTTATTTATAATAACTAGGCCACATTTATGGACCAGTTGATTTTAATGGGAATTTGTTGGTGCATAAGCTGTTTCTCATGGGAAGTTTATGGATTGAAGGGGAAGTGTGCCATAAAGGCCTATTGGTTGTCAAATCCCATAATCTGACCAGAAATAGCAAGAAGAGAGTGATAAAAGTGCATGTTAGTGACTACTAAGCACGGTTTAAGACATCATGTAGGTTATCGTGGACACTCTTTAAGGATTTGAAGTCTTAACTTTTGAGAATTCAAACCGATCAAGAATGGAATCCCTGCAGAGCCAAAAAGGATAGGCGATTCTTCTCATTTCCTTAGTTGCGGTTCAAAATATACCTGGATCTTGCAGTAGTGGAAGGGTGCACATGCCTAGTGAAGTAGTTGAGGTGCACATAAGTTAACCAGACACCTATATAGTATTAACTGTATCAAGTACATGATTGATACAAGTCAAATAGAATTCCTCCAGGTCTCAGTTATACTAACATATCCAGCATTTGGTGATCTCCTTTTCCCACTCCTGTCCGGTGAGATGAATTTGGAAGTAATATTTATTTTTGGTGCAGAAATGCTGTTTCCACAGATGTTCTGGTCTGGCCTGTGAAGTGTTTTGATATTTGAACATGGTTCAACTATTTTCCCTTTTTTTCCCTCTATGAATATCTGTTTTTAATTATAGTAAGTAGATAATAGATCTGATTTGCTGCTGTTGAGCCGAGGGTCTTGTGGAAATAGCCTCTCTACCTCCACGAGGTAGTGGTAAGGTTTGCATACACTACTCTTCCCAAACCCTACAGTCCCTAGTTGTGGGATTTCAGTGAGTAAGTTTTTGTTATTCTGGATAATAAAGCTGCTTCTAGTAGTACTTAAATTAGCTTCAGGCTATTATATAATCTAATTTCATAAAGTTGTTTCCCTCTTTCTCGTTAGCTAAGTATTTGTGACTTTTTCTATGTTGTGCAGAGTTCATTAATCTTGTCTCATCAGAATCCAATGAAGTTTGTAATAGAGAAGAGAAACGAACAATTGCACCTGAACATGTAATTAAGGCTTTACAGGTGCTTGACCTGACCCTGTAGTTCTGCTTCTATAGTTCTCTGTTTATCTGCTTCAAGTTTGTTTACTTTTCCGATTCTTTGCTGGCACTTTTTACTGTATGATTTATCAGTTTACTCCAAGGTGAGAAAGGTCACATCTAGTTTTCCTCTAAGCTAAAGTTAGGTCAATAAGGATAACAAACTATCTGTTTCTTGACTTTGGAGTGTTCCTTTATGTCCTAGATGTGATATTAGGTGTTATCAATACCAATGCAAATACTCTTCATGATTTTAAATGATGTCTGCATTATGTGTAAATCATGGTTTCCCTCTAACCAATGGAATCAGTTCTTAACTATGGTATATGATAGCAAAATTTTATTTTCATCTCTTAACCATCCAGGAATCTTTCATTTTTTCTACCCTGACAAATACCAGACAGAAATTTGAATCATGTAGTACCCTTTCCATGTTAACCTATTGATATTATCTGCTAGTGAATTTTATGACATCCTTGCATTGGATTTGGGAGTGAAAAGTAAAGACACGATTTGTAATCAGAATTTGCTTGTATTGTGTTTGCCAGTGGCAGCTTATATTAAGTGATGATCTCTCAGGTTCTTGGTTTTGGGGAATACATTGAAGAAGTATATGCTGCATATGAACAACACAAGCTAGAGACCATGGTATGTTCTCTTTACTCTGTTCTCTTTAGTGTTAACATGTGGACGGCCTGTTATTTCAGCTTTGCTATTGAATAGTTGTGACATCTGTTGAGCTATAATCTCTTTCTATTTTTCATAAAGGTCTCATCTTTATCGGTTTCTCTTCATTTGTTGTTTTCCCTCCTAGTCAGTTTCTCCTTCCTTGACTTAACAACATCTAGCTATACCATCTGTAGTGATTTCAAAGTGCATTTGTATTTCCTCATGGTGTATTTTTCTACCATAGGACACTGTGCGAGCTGGAAAGTGCAGTAATGGAGCTGAAATGACTGAAGAAGAAGCATTAGCTGAGCAACAGAGGATGTTTGCTGAGGCGCGTGCAAGGATGAATGGTGGTGTTACTGGTCCCCCCAAGCCGCAGGATTCAGAAGCAGAGCAAACCTTGAATAGCTAACTTCACTTTTATGTTGTTCTGTAGGAAAAAGAAGCATCTTTAGTCTGTTTAAGTAGCAGGATCTTTCTTCTATTGTGTACAAAAAGGCTCCTGGCGCATGTGTCCGCTTGTGAGGGCTCTAGTTCAGTTTGTACTCAGATGCATTATATGTTCATATATTCTGTAAATTAGTAAGAATTTGCTTCAGAATGTCCCCTAAAGTGTTTTGTCATTTTTTCTGTCCAAAAGGCTTTCTTTGTCACTTTAATGCCCATTAGCTCATATGTTTTGCCGGCTACTTGGACTCTACCAGGTGCCAAATATGATTTGGCCGTGCCTCTCTTGAATTCGCCCAAATTGAAAATAGTTTCAACACTGAAACCACCGAGGAAAGAATTGTATTTTTACCATGTCTGGTCTAAGGTAGTCGCTAATTTCATGGTTATTTTATATGACCAGTTGTACTAGAGCGATGGAATTATTATCTCATATAGAAGATATCTTTGCTTATTTCATCGTACCAAAGAATTAATTAGTGCTCAATGGCTACGATTCTAGGTGACATGGACGCTAAGGCCGTAACATAGGGGTCATTATAAATTTTCTAAATGGGACATTCCTTGTTTACTTGGATCCACCAGATCACCACTATTTGTTGCTAGTGCAATTCCATTTTTTCCCTTTCCGGAAATTCGAACATAAAATTGATCCTTCAGGCCCACAATTACTTTTTCATTTGATAATTTGTCTCTTGAGCAGAGAATCTAAGTGATTGCTGAGCTAAGCCCAACATCATCACTGGATCCTGTCCTCCGGGTAAAATTTGCATCGTTATCAGAAAAAAACATCATACTGAAGATTCTGTTGGGGATGTCTGGTGTAACAAATAGCAATGGTACTTTGGTTCTCAGTAATTTTCCTACCACACCTCCCATTATTCCATCTGTGTTTTGGTTGAAGACAAGAAAAAGAGACGGTCAAGACTCTTTTTCAAGAAAGTGAAAAACACTTTACTGTGTTTCGCTGAGATTCCTTTTAATTCAAAATAATATTTTCACGTTTTAACTTGTTTATCTTATTATTATTACTCCATCTGTCTATTTTTATTTGTTTCTTATTTATTCGACATAAAGATAAAGAAATAATAGATGATAGGAGTAATTTTATCAAATTATTTTTTGAATATAAATACAATAGTGAAATGACTATAATTATTGATAAGGGTAAATTAGAAATAAAGTGTAAAATTATTTCTTGATTTCATAAAATGGAAGAGTTTTGTTAGACATGCCAAAATAATATAGTGGACAAGTAAAAATGAACGAAGGGACTCTTTTTAGTCTGCTTTGAAGAGAATGTCAATTTAATTTTTTTGGGGAACTCTTCAATATCAATTGTCCACACAACATTCATGATTAAATGACATTTTAATATATTCTATATGTCTTTAATTTAAGATTGCTAAGATTCAAAAATCTTTTTACTTTATTAAATTTTGTATCAAGTCAAAACTAGATAAACGATTTGAGACAAAAGGGATATTTCCTTACCTCAAACCTGTCCTTTTCCTATATGTTACTGCCAATTCCCATGACAGTTGGTGGGGTAGCCTGTGTTGCCTCTTTGTACTGACTGTACTAGAAGCACAACAAATTAACAAATCAAAAAAAGAAAATAAATCATTTTCCTACCCAACAACACCTTTAAAGGTGTAGCCTATTTCTCAGATGAAGACAATCATGGCAAAGAGTTCCCAAGATTTGTCCTCCAAGAAGCAGTTCAACTGGACAACTAAAGTCAGCAATGAAGAAGAACCTGAAGAAGATCCATCAAACACTAAAGATGGAAAAACAGACAACATAAAGTTGTCTCCTTCAGAAATCTCAATAACTAAATCTCGTTCGTTAAACACTGTCCATGAAGACAAGAAATTAATTCAAGAATCAGAAACAACGAGGAGGAGGAAAGCAGTAGTGGCCAAGCTGAAATCTGCTCTGGCATCACTTGGCAAAAACAGAGGAAATATCCAACAAGGCTTAGGAACCAAAGTTGTTGGTACTCTTTTCGGACACAAGCACGGTCATGTACATTTTGCATTTCAGAAAGATCCCAATTCACAGCCAGCCTTCTTGGTCGAACTCGCGACTCCCATAAGTGGACTAGTCAATGAAATGTCATCGGGTTTGGTTAGGATCGCATTGGAATGTGACAAGACGGAGGAAAAGAAATCAACTAGACTAATAGATGAGCCTTTATGGAGGACTTATTGTAATGGGAAGAAATGTGGCTTTGCAACAACAAGAGAATGTGGTCCAAAAGAATTACAGATTCTCAAAGCTGTGGAGCCTATCTCTATGGGTGTTGGTGTTTTGCCGCGGAACGAAGAAGAGAGTGATGAATGTGATTCAGGGGATGTGATGTACATGAGAGCTAAATTTGAAAGAGTTGTGGGGTCCAAAGATTCAGAGGCATTCTATATGATGAATCCTGATAGTGATGGAGCTGCTGAACTTAGTATTTACTTGCTCAGAGTCTAATTACATGATTCCTGTAGTCGACCCCAACTTGTCTTATGTTGTTAACATAGCCATGTTATGTTTTTACTTTTGTTTCTGTTTTACAAGAAAATCTGTATGAGAACGGAAACTGGTTGATGTATTTCTCTTTTTCTTTCTTGGCTGGAATGAAGATATATATATTACTGATATAACCAAATTATACTTGCATTTCACTTGTTCATTGTGGTTGTTTTCTTAATTCTCAGTTGATGTCAGTGTTCTTGGCTTCATAAACTTGTGTATTCACCAAATTTACTGCTTATCTCCCCTAATTGCTATTTGGCTTGGCCGACTTGTGGATTGTGATTTGTGGCAAGTCCTATGCAGCATATTCTGATCATTAGTTGAAACCGTTGTTTTCGTGGAAATGATCTCTGATGACCACTTACAAATTTTCAGTCTTCTTATCTGTAAAAATGAGATCTTTTATAAAAGGACATAAAGCTAAAAATAAGTTTGTAAAGGGCTATAAAACCAAATCTTCCCTTGTTTTCTGTCACCACACACCTTACAAATTTGATGAATTAAGTTTTAGGTGTAACTCATATCCAAAAGTTAGTTCAAAGGAGGAGTATTGCCTAAGATTTATAAGGAGTCCACTCATCTCATTAACCACCAATGTAGGACTTTTTGTCTCAACACCTCACCTCACGCCCAATGCTTAGCATATGGTGCATGGACAATTTTTTCGGGAGCCCAACATTGGGTGAGACGGGTCCTGCTCTAATACCATGATGAATTAGGTTTTAGGTGTAACTCACAACCAAAAGCTAGCTCAAAGGGAGGAGGATTGCCTAAGGCTTACAAGGAGTCCACCCATCTCATTAACCACCAATATGAGACTTTTTGTTTCAACAAAATTGAACAACGTTTCGAACATATTGGAAATATTATGACAATATTTGTATCAGTAGAGGTAGCTAATAGATACCTAGTGGAATAATTGAAGAAAAACATGTCTGGGATGTGTGCTTAGGTAAATTAGAGGCTAAGTTACAAATTTACGTGAACTCAATAATTTTTACTTAAATTCTCATTAGATATTTGATTATGAACTCATTTATGATTGCAATATTTAATTTAAAATTAATACAGAGGACACGTAAACTTCTAATTATGAATCTGTCTATTGTTGATGTGTGTGAAAATGTGCCATATGGGGCTTGATGATATGAACCATGGTCATATTTAAAACATCCAAGCAGATAATGCTTTGATGCTTTTCTTTTTCCTTCTTTTCTTGACTGCTTTCCTCTAATTTTGAAAGATTTGCCACCTACTTTTTCTTGGAATCTCATTTAAAGTGTCTAATTGTCACATGTTTTGGTGCGTATTTTGTAAAACATGAAAATCCCAAGAAATTAAACTATTATAGGTTAATCATAGAAGTCCCAAAAAAGCAGCGCCAGACCAAAGATTTCTTTGCCTGACATACATCTTACTCAGATGGCACGATTTAACTTTCTCTTTTACAAGTAAAACATCACAACAACAACAACATACTCAGTACTGACAGTATAATATTATAAATGATCGGGTTCGGAAGGATGATGTGTACATATTTTTATTTCTGTCTTGTGAGTTATGAAGGCAAAGAAATTGTTTATGATAGACTCTCGATTCACCAATAACAAATCACACTTGGGCAAAAACAGGGGACCAAAATTTCCTAGAGATGAGGCATTTGAATTATTATTTAGCTACTATGCAATCAAGTTTGGGTTAGGAAGGATGATGCGTACGTATTTTTATCCCTATTTTGTAAATTACGAAGACAAAAGAAAATATTTCTGATAGACTCTCGACTTTCACACTTGGAAAAGAATAGGAGACCAAACCTTCCTAGATGAGGTATTTGAATTATTATTTAGCTACTATGCCATCATTTCCTCTCCAAGTTTCAAGGCTTTCTCAATTCTTTTGTTTATATTGGTTTTCCCTTTTGTTAAAGCCGAAAAGAAAGATTAAGGCTTTAGGGGCCATTTTAGTGTAAGTGGCATTAATTTACATCTTAAAACAAATTAAAGAGATGATCATATTAAGATTACATCCACAGTATTTTTAATGTTTTCTTTTGATCATTTTGTTATCATTACACAAAGATTCATAAATTATTTCAGGCAGATAAGGTTGGCCTTTTTCTTTATTTATTTAGAGAATGTTTGTAGTGATTTGATTTGGGTGTAATTGAATGAATGTGTGTTATAATGGAAGGCTCATAGCCAGGGGCAGAGCTACTCCTCTGCCAGCGGGCTCATTCAAACCCCTCCAACGAAAAATTATACTAGTTAAAATAATTTTTTTATATGTATATAGGACATGTAGGATATTTTTTTCATCCATCAATCTCGGATGGAGTCAAAGATTGACTATTTTTTGGCCTTGGAGTATGATGGAATAAAGCAAAATGGCTCT
>JAOTQR010000092.1:18808854-18834674 GCA_025774065.1 Solanum ossicruentum | reverse complement strand
CAAGTTTATTATTGTCATTCAATACTACTTTTATTATTAAATAACTATACATAAAATAATAGTAGTTTGTAATAAAATTTTAAACTATAACTGATAAATATAATTAAAAAAATTCTTATTAAAAATGAATTGTCTTATAAAAATAATCATTAAATAATTTTTAATAGAGCAAAATATATTCAATTCATTGAAACAATATAAAGAATAATTATTCAAGTAACTTTACAAATTAGTTCTATAAAATATTTATAACACTAATATATAAAAGAATTACATTTTAAATATTTAGCATAAATGATATTCTTTGTAGTATGTTATGAATAGAAAAAAAGTAAATTGATAAAGAAAAAAAACGAAGAATAAAGAATTAAAAAAGATATGAGGCTATTAATGTTTTGTAAAATCCAACAAGTCTTGTAATAAGACTTCCTAAAATTCAACAACTTTGTTTAAAAAAATTTAATTTCAATTTATAAAGAAAAGACTATTATGAATTTGTAAGTTTTTGCTTATTAATGACCAATGGAACAAAACTTATTTTTTTAAGAAAACGAAGAAGTAAGCTTCTGGAAAAAGGTAACAACTTATCACACAAAAATCTTTATAATTACTTTTATTAGAATCTAAGCATTGAAGTACAAGTTTCATTTAAAATAAACGGTTGTTGGGGCTTTTTATGATTTAAAAGAGGAAAAAATGGCAGAAACTGTGTAGAGACAATCGTCATGTTTAGGCTTAACTATGAAGCAGAAGCATGTATAACTTAGAAAATTAAAGTTGAACTATGGATTAACACAACTTGTATTTAACAGACCTGTTATAAAAAATATCCCAAAATCGTAAAAAATACGTGATTATAAATATAACTTGTTAAAATCATAGAAGTATATACTGATTATACAATATGGATTACTTATATATGAGCTATACACTAAATATACATTATGATACACTCAAAAATTGAATATAGCTTGACTATACATACCTATATAACTAATTTTTTGATAATTATTTTGGTTGACAAACCTTGCACTGTGATTATCCCAATTTACTATAAATGGTGATATGAGTGCTCTTATCCACATAAATTATGTAGAAAAATAAATAAATTATGGAGCTTGTGGGAAGCCAAATATAATTTATGTTGGAATACTAAACAAAGTGTGTCCGCTGCCACTTTGTACCATTCGAAGAAGGAGCTGGAGGAATTGAGGAGTGCCAATTTGGGAGCCGAGATGACTGTTATCACCGCAAAGATGAATACTAAATGGAAGCGAGTTCCGCTTGACACAATTAAATGTAATATTGATACCTCTTATGATATTCAAATCGATTTAGCAGAAATAGACATGGTATTACGTGATCACTTGAGTTAATTTATTGCTGAAAAATCTATATTTTTTGACCGTGTTGCCTGCCCATTGTTCACCGATGTCATAGGGATGCACGAGGCTCTCAGTTGGCTAAAGGAACATTTCAGTATATTGAGGCTGGTTGTGAAAACTGATAATCTACTAGCGAAGCAAGTTTTGGAAGAAAATTTGGTGAATTGCTATTATTTTGATTCCTTAGTTTTTTATTGTAAATTCTTATTAAAGAGCTAGTTACCTTTTCTCTCCTTGTCAGCTGTTAATAAATCAATGAATCAGGTCATTCATTGTCTTGCTAGAGCATCTGTTTCTGTGTCTAGTTCGATAGAGTGGGATAGTAACCCCATCTCTCGTTACCCATATACTTATTTTTTTATTTAAAAAATACATGATGAAAAAACCATTTCCAAAGATCCAAAAATTGAAGTTATGTTTAAACAACCATGAACATTTTTTTCCATTTTAAAAAATTGTGAACGCACGTAGTTCAAGTATCGTTACTCATCCAACTACTAGTAATGAACTAAAAAACATTACATGTTATAACAGAAGTTATTTGTCTAGAATAGTAGAATCAGTGCACTGGAATACCTATCATCCAATATTTATTGTTTTGTGTTTCATAATAATATATATTTTTAATGTTTAAAATATAAAAAAAATTAATCAATAAAAGCTTCATTTTATCTGCACAAACACACGTTACTATATTAATGAAAATCCTATCTACCGTAAAACCACATAAAACGAAGAATAAAACTTAATGCGATTTTTAAAAAATTTCCAAGCGGCATTATACATGTTTATCCGATTGAATAATGTCAAGCACTTATTCACTACATTTGTTCGTTTAATATCGTGTCAATAAACTAAACCAATTAATAGCAGTATACCGTCTCAAAAATATATTGAATAACATTTAATATTTGGACTTTATTAAGTATATTCATCAATATTAGTATATAACAAAGTATCCTTCATATTGGGCCATGCGTACATTATGTTTTTGGCAAGTTTAGTTATTTGTCATAGTATATCCTATGTGACTTTAACATTCAATCAATTCTCTAAATTTGATTGACAAGTCTCTCTCTATATATGATATTCATATTAAAATTTCAATTTATTTAAATTTACGTTGCATGAGATTTATTAAAAGATTGCATTGAAAGACATAATTATTGAACTTCAAAAAATAAAAGAAAATGAAATGTTATTTCTTTGTTCGCTTCAGCAACATAAACTATGATTCAGCTACTTACATATATTTCATTACTATACTACTATTATTTATTATCTATAAATATCACATATCTTACTATTAGTTTAGAGTTTTTTATCATACAACGAGGAAGATATACTTAGATATAAGTTAATTTTTGCTATCAAGTACATTAAAAAGGTCGAGAAATGGAAGCTAGATAGAGAGGGAGCAAAGCTAGATTCGTATATATCCCAGATGCATGTCAATTACAATTAATACGTACTAGATATATGCATGTATTTGTATATATCTGATGCGATTTGCATGTATATGAGATATTAGATACATACGAGAGTGGTAAGCAAGATAGGAGAAATGAGATTTGTTATGTCTGTCACATATATACGAAATCACCTGAATATAATATATAAAAAATAAATTATACTTAATTTTGACCTTATGAATCTAGAGATATATGTATCTAGACAAAAAAATATGATAAGATACATAATATTGCTAAGTAGAATATATCTTAATAATTAACTCATAAACTAATGAAATTTATGTAAGTTCCCAAAATATAATACTCAAACACTACAAGTCTAGAATACTTCCTTTAAAAGGTTTTTAGGCCTAAAATATTTTATTTCGACGAAAAAGTAGGAACAATTATCTTTTTGAATTCCTTTTATAGAATATTTATTATTTTTAAATACGTTTTTTATTTATTACTTGAATATTTCATATTTAAAAAATATTTATCACTTAGAAAAACTATATTATGTATTAAAAAGTAAATTATAGGTGTAATATATATGCATTATAAATGTATCAAAATATATTATGATTATTTTGATTAAAAAACTGCACTATATAATAAAAATCAATTATAGATGTAATATAAATGACTTACACTATGTATAAAAGTAATTTTGTATGCAATAAAAAAATATCATAAGTGCCTTAATATATATTAAACTTATATTTTGGTAAAAAATCTATATTATATATTAAAAGTGAGCTATGTATGTATTAAATTTTTATTGTTGTAAATAGAAAATATTTTTTAAAAATGATATATATAAGTAAATTCCCAAAAAAAAAATAATGGATGTGTTTGGTACAACAAATAGTAAATGAAATGCCCTTCCTTTTTCATTTCATAATTGTAAAGTTAACCTAAAAAATTAGCAGACAACACTAATATATAGTTTTATTTAAGTTTTACGAAGTCAGAAGTTTTAGTAACCTTATTAATTCCTATACATGAACTTCGTCAACTAAAGAGTACCAGGACTTTTGAGCGCTTTAAATTAATTTGACTAATCATTTTAGTAATTAATAATTTAATTTAATTTAATCAGCTTTAAATAGCACTTTATTGTTCAATACATTTTACCTACTATGCATTCTATAATGAAGATCCGAACATTCAATAACAAATCCAAATTATTCCGTGATTATTATTAATATATTTTAAATCATAATTCACGTATAACTTGGTATCAAATTAAATCAATTTTAATTATAGTTCTTTTGCAACTTATATATTCACAAACAAACTAACAAGAGTACTTCTAATTCTCTTATTTTTGGTATTAATAGAACACTTCGGATATGACATTAAATATTATGGTGAAAAAATAAATACCATTCCAATCATAACAATTAATAAGAGATTGATAATTTGGATCATAAGAATAAACTATTTTTTATATGAGGCACTTTAAATTTTAAAAAATAAAATTTAAATGAGAATTTGAATTAATTGAACTCCCAAACAAATATCATATTCGAGATAAAAAAAAGAAATATTAATACTTACCTAAAACACTAGCAACAATATTTTGATTCATTATTATTTTTCTATTTTAGACTCCACACATTACTTAAGAAATAATGATGATATTATATCTCTTATTCCTTTTTATTTTCTTTTTGAGAGTCAAACAATATGAACTTTGATTACTATTTTAGGATTTACTTTTTCAAGTCATATTAATACAAAAAATTTGTGACTTATAATACATTTGATATAATTTTTAAATATTTATTTTTTTTATCTTAAAATATTAAATTAATACAATAACTTGGTCAAATTCACCTGAAAAATATATTTTTAGTAAATAATATATATATGAGGACCAAAAGTGAATGGAAAGCATAAGGAGAAACATACGTATGGTGAAAAGTAAGTATCGTTCCATCCATAATAAGAGATTGATAATTTGGACCACAAGGAAAAAAAACTTTTTATTTTTTAATAAAAATTTGGATTAAGAATTTTCAAATAGATATCATATTCGAGATTAAAATAAAATATTAATATTTACCTAAAATACTACGTTACAATCGTTCGATTCATTATTACTTATCCATTTTAAACTTTATAAATTACTTAAGAAAGAGCGATTGATATTAGTAATATTTATATCAATTGATATTCCCTCAATTCTTTTTTAATTTTTTTGACTAATATTTTAAAATTTTATATTTTTTAATTATATTATTATAAAAGAATTATAATTTATAGTACTTTTGATATAATTTTTTAAATATTTAAGTTTTTATTTAAGAATATCAAATTAATTAATGTAATAACATAGTGAAATTCCCGTTCAAAATATTTTATTTTAGTAGGTAATATATAAAAGTGAATGGAAAAGTAGAATTTTCAATGAGAAGGCGAAGCAAGATTATTACCCTAGCAAAAAGACAAAAGGACGGAAAAAAAAAAAAGGAGTATTAAAGAGAAGAGGAAATACACTTCTCGTGTGATTAGCTCTACTGTTTTTTAACACTGGGCAAAAAGAAGAAGAAGCGTCCGGCCTCAGCTCTTGCCAGGTGACATCAAGCGGTTTCTTATGGATTCTTCCTCCTTCACATTATCTCTTTTTCCTTTTTTTTCGGTTTCTCCGCACTGTAAATTCATTCTCACTGATTCATTAGGGTTACAGTTTCAACGACAACGATTCCGCTATGGCAACGGCGGCCTCTAAGGCAGCCGACTCCTACATTGGGAGTCTAATTTCCTTGATTACAAAGTCTGATATTCGCTATGAAGGATTTCTATTCCATCTTGATGCTGCTGAATCCACCATCGGTCTGCGTAACGGTATACAGCACATCACACTCTATTCTATTTAATTATATGTAATTGTTTGTTTGTGTTATCAGAGTGTTAGGTGAACGGAGCAAAAAAATTTGAAACCGTTTGGATGTTGTATGAGCTGAGAATTGAATCATACAGTGTGAATCAATACTGTATCATCATGATCATGCTTATTTATGTTGTTATTAATTGCTGCTGTTTGGAGTTTAATAGTTGAAAGGCCAAAAGAGATATAGATCTGTCAGAGGATTTTTTGAAAAAATGTGTTAGGGTTAATAAATTTGAAAAGGGAAAAAAGTGTCAAATGAAGACAAAGGAGCACAAGGAAAGTTAAAAGGATGTGTTCCATTTGTTTTCTGCCCTAACTAGCTAAGAACTGATGCATAAATGTTGTTGTCGTCGTCGTTGTTCCTTTCTGTTGATCTTTCGTAATGCTGTTTCTGGTTTGTGTTATCCATTGATTTCTTGTTTAGGTCGTTGCTAGTTAAAGTTTAATTTAAATATAAAACATAGAAAAACATGCATTCTTTTGTTTTTTGGTTTGTGATTGTGTAAGGGTTTTGATGTGCATGTTTATGTTTTCTAAGTTTTTGGTGAACAAAGTTGACAATTGAAAACCCTGACATTTTGTATTAATTATGACTTATCAAAAGAATGCTCAAGTGGGAACATAAATGGAAAAAAGTGAATAGTTTGGATAATTATTGTCATCAGGAGCATGTGTGTTTGGGTTTTTAGTAATTTTGATGGTTAAAGTATGATGTTGAAAGGAAAAGGAAAATGTAGATCTATCCAAAGGGGAAAATGAAGAAAAGAAAAAAGAAAGCAACTTTCTGAAAAACTGTTATATATTGTCAAGCTTTGAGATATCTCTGCATTGTTAAGGAAGGAACAAAAACAAGGGATAGGTGCATACAACAACATACCCATTGAAATTTGATAAGTGGACTATGGCGAGGGTAGTGTGTATGCAACCTAACCCCCCTACCTTATGAAGGTAGAGAGACTATTGTCGATAAACCCTCGGCTCAAGTAAAACATATCAAGACAAAACGTTATGTAAAGCAAATATAGTTGCAAAAGAGTCATGCCAAAAACAATGAAGAAGAGCATAGTAGCAACGACAAAATAATATGATACGTGAAAGAAGGAAACTACTAGCAATATTAAAATATAAGAATAAGGTATTAGAAGAACAATAATGATGATACTAAAAAGGGATCTAAACAATGCTCGATCTCCTTTTACTTTAATTTTCAACCTCTGCGTAATCCTATCTAGAGTCATGTCTCGTCTCATCACATCTTCACAAGGCTTCTTCAGCCTATCTCTACCTCGTTTTATAGCCATGTGCATCTTCTCTTCATATGCCTGAATCATGTTATTTTCGCCTCCCTCATCTTGTTCACGGAAGCCACTACCATGTCACACCAAATAGTTTTGTTCCTTATTCTATTACAAAGAAATATAGAGAAATTGTAAGAACCGAAAAGAAAATTGAAGATAGAACGAGGGAAAAGAAAAGAAGAATATCAAATGGAAAGGTACCAAAGGACTTATGAAGCAATAGTAGATTATTTTGATTCCTGGAGAACAAAAAAAAGAAGATAGCTAAGGATGTTATTGTGCCATCTTGGTGTAGGTTAAATGAACTCTTGTGATTTATCTTTAAAAAAAAAAGACCCAAGAGATTTTGTCTTTTGCGGTAGTGTACATTAGATAAAGCAAAGAAAGAGGGGGCAAGTACATGCTTTGAAAGAGACGTGGATTTATGTGGTTTTTAAAAGGGTAGTGCAATTTAGAGGGGCGTAGATTGGAAGATATCCCAGCGGAAATTTTCTTTAATTCTCTTTTTCCTGCTGCAGGGACTCTGGTGTGCCAGCATAAGATATATTGTTAATATATAAACCCTAGAAGCAGCTAGCAACCTGCAAAAACCCTTATCTTTTAAACTAAGTGAGAATTTTTTAGTCGTTTGATTTTGAGAAAGGCTTCTCTTTTCTTTTTGATGAAATCATTTGGAGCTGCAAAGGAATCAAAAGAAAAAGAATCGTCATCTTTAATGCACAAAATTATACCAAATGGAGATCTAGTTTACAATTTGTAATTAACTTTAATGTTTTCTTCTTACTTGGGGAAAGAAACATCTATTCATAAGTAACGTGACTAACATCCTTACTAAATTGAAGAGGAGACTCTAGCATAGAATGTGAAAAAAATTAATGATTTGCAAGATGCTGTCCATCAGCAGAAGCCTCTTTAATGAATATTCTTTATTAAAAAAAGAAGCTTCTTAAATGGATCTTCCCGTGACTTATACCTTGGCCAAGTTATCTGTTGGGTATTTGTGTGTATTATATCCTATTGAACGCTGTTTTGTGTGAATTGCTTTCCAGTAAAATTGGCAGTGAACTGCAATAATTTGCTTATTTCAGCATCCAACCGTACAAAGGGTTAAGTTGTTTAAATGCTAATCATAATGGTTCAGCAACTCCGATTTGAATGAAAAATGTGAACAGCTGAGGGTCACTCGTGTGACCACCTGAGAGTGTTTATTTTTTTGTTCACCCTAAAGTTCTGAGTGATCCATGCATGCACATCCAACATGTGACGAAATGTTTTATTACAAAAATAGATATGTCTAGGTGTGTTGGTGAATCAAACACCCTTTTTTTGGGTCCTAATAAAGTAAAATAGAAGCTGAGTCCTTGGAAATTTTTATTACTATAATATATAGCTGGTCTCTTGAGTAATTACACAGAAGGAAACATATTTGTGTCCAGTTTTTCAACCTTCTAGTTGATATAAAGGCCAGAGTTGAATTCCACTCAAGGGTGTGGCCTAGTTGTCAATGAAATGGGTTAAGAACTATGATGTCCTAGGGTCAAATACCAACAAAGACAAAACACTAGGTGGTTTCTTCTCATTTATCTTAGCTTTGGTGGACAAAGTACCCTGGTGGGAGGTATCACGTGGAATTAGTCGAGGCGTGTGGAGGCTGTTCTGAACACCATGGTTATCAAAAGAAAAAAGTTATAAAAATTGAAGTCTAGAATTGAATTTACTTTATAAAAAAAAATAAAATTAAAAAGGCTCGATTTGAATTTCCTGAAGAATTTGTTCAAAGGCAGATTAGTACTTCTACAACAAGTATTTTAAGATTAAGCTCTTCCATTTTCAACAGGGATAAACTACTGAATCTTGTGGTTAGTGTTTCTTTGTGTCACAACAAATATGATGGACTTTTTGGTTCCTGAAGTTTATGGCTGGTCCTTCTCTTGTTGCCTTTTTTATTGACAATTATCGAGTTGTTTGGCTAAATTAATAAATGATTGGCAGAACCCTCAGGGGTTGGCCTGGTGGTAATAGACTTGAGCCTTGAGGTTAGCTCCCTTTCAAGGTCTCAAGATCGAAACCCACTGGGTGCAAACAATTTTTGAGGGCCATCGGACTGGGTAAAACCTGAATTAACCGTGGTGCACTTGCGGAAAACTCCTTGTTGAGGGCCTGTGCACCCCCGGGATTAGTCGGGGCTCTAAGAGACTCGGACTTCCGGTGCAAATCAAAAAAAAAAAAATGATTGGCAGTATAGTTTACTTGTTTCATCTTTGAACTCTTAGCTTCTTATTGTGTACATTTATGACTCCTGAGTCATCTGTTTGTCATCCAGTGAAATCTTATGGGTCAGAAGGACGAAAGAAGGATGGACCTCAGATATCTCCCAGTGACAAGATTTACGAGTACATTTTCTTCCGTGGTAGTGACATAAAGGTGCGCTCTACATCTGTGTTTACCTGCTTACTTGGTGTGCTTGGTATTTTTATCGGAACTGGATTGTTGTAATTAAAACTTTAAGAAGCTGGTCTCCATCAGTGAACAAGTGGTCAGGGCCTTTGGACATGTTTATTTTGGTAGTGCATGGGTGGTAAGTCCTTTTGAGGGGTAGGGTGATGCAAAAGCATTGCTTTGGCTATTCCAACAAATTTTGCGGTGTACTTTTTATGTAATTCCGATTGCTTTAGCCTGTCTGTCTTTGCGAATATGGTCAATAGCTAGTGCTCTAGTTTTTTCCATCCAGCTCTTCAGATGCTTTTTGAAGTTTGCTTAAGCAACTAGGATCTTGGGTTTTAGTGTATTAAACTATTAATAAGTGAAGATGGTTATTTCATCTTAATTCTTCTTTCATGTCTCCTATCCTTCTACTTTTTGGAAGAAGTACATCATCTCATGCATGCTCTCCTGAGGAGTGTCTATTGATGGTTCCGTTTCCTTTTTTGGAGCTTGTCAACTGACAATTTCATAGAAGATAGAAATCATATGCAGGAGTAACACCAGCTTGCAGTAAGACAGAAACCAACTCTCCATCCTGTCATTCTTGTTTTCTTCATCACACACACACACACACACAAAAAAAAAAGAGGTTACTCTACAGGGATTCGAACCTGGGTGCTACATAAGTCTTGAGCATACCTTTGCCACTGTGCTACAGGTCTACATTGCTTCTAAAAGTATTGAAAATACTATGTAATATTAAGATTTGACTTATATTTAGTGTAATTTTCCGATGAAGGGTGTCCTGTCGTAGCTCTGCCCTTGTTCATACAAGAGTAGTTGAATCATTTCTTGTTCAGTGGCTTATATGGTTGTTCCTGTTACCTTTTCTTTAAATTGTACTCCTCCAGAGTTAATGTGGTGGTTAATCATTAGAGATCATGTGGTAATAATCACAACTACGTAACATGCCAACTCTGCTTGTATCTTCACAGCAACTATAGATAGTTACCCTGCAAGGGTAGTTGAATTATTTCTTGTTCAATGTCTTACATGGTCGTTCCTGTTACCCTTTTAAAACTGTACTCTTCCAGAATCTGTTTGGAGGTTAATCATTAGAGTGCATGTGATAATAGTCAATAACTACTAAAGAAGCTGATTTTGCTTGTATCTTTATGTCTAACTGTTTCTAGTTGCTAAAAACCTCTATGACCATCGAGTAGGGAGGTAGGATTGATAGATTTAGTAGTGAGAATTCTTATCCTGACTGACTGAATTACATCAGTGAGGATGCTCAGTCCCAGTAGCTTCCCGTTCAGCCTATGTTCAGGACTTGCAAGCTAATTTGATAAGAATCCCACTGATAAAAATGCAGAAGTTTCTATATTTATCCGCATATGTACAAGGTATACTTTTATTTGTTTTTATTCTCTGAAAATAAGACATCCCAAAGAGAATGCTGAGACCTATAAAGCATTTTCTGATCATGTAAGATTACTCTTATGCCTAAGCTCATGCTGCAGCATAATTGTTTCCTTCAATTGGAAAAAATTGGCACGAGACTATATAGATTTTCTTTGCTCGTTGAATTTTATCTAGGAGATAAATGGAACTGCTTAGGTACAGGAGTTAATTCCTTTTCTGCCATTTTGCATCCACTAGATGCTCATCAATGGATCCTGTACCTTTATAAAAATGAGACATGAGGTTCCCAGCATCTCTTTCCCTTTTTAGGTTTAAGCTACTGGTTAACTTATGTTTCCCCTTAAAGCCTCAATAGACAATGTAGAATCTTCTAGGTCGTCAGATCCAGTGGTTTAGAGAGTGGTATTAAAGGTTTGGCTTCAAAAGTCTCAGAATGTTTAGATGGATCCTGGGGAGGGAAAAGGGAATTGCTCTTTTCAGTTGGAGAAGTGGTCTTACATTGAACTTCTTCTGAAATGTTGTATAGTGTATGTCTGATGAAGTTAAGCTGAAATGACGTTAGACCTTTTCATCTGATGTTTTTATTCTGCTGTAGATATGGACTCATTCTGGATTATCTCCTTTTCTTTTCCTTCGTCTCACAGGATCTGCAGGTCCTATCTTCACCATCCCCTCAAAGTACTTCAATTGTTCCTGATGATCCTGCCATTATACAGGTATATTGATTTTAATATGGTAGATTATCCTTCTATTGCATCATATAGATGTAACTAACTTTGTGAATGTTTTGATTATCAGACTCATTTTCCTAATCAAACACCACCAACCATTGGCATGACATCTCCTGGTGCTGCACAAGTAGCAGATGTTAGTACCACTGCACCGTCCATGCTCCCTGTTGCGCCTTTCTTACTGAATCCTCCCCCCAATCCATTGCTACCAAGTTCTAGCCTTTGGAGCTCATCACTTCCTCCTCCACCTGTAAATATCAATGGGCCTGCTGTGCCTAATTATTGGCCAGGATTAGTTGGGTCCTCAGGAGGAGTTTCCCATTTTCAACAGCAGCGTTTTCCTCCGCCACCACAGAGTTTGATTGCATCCCTTCCCATTCAGCAGCAAGTGCAACACCAAAATGTGAATGCATTAGCCGGAGGATCTAGTTCGGCTGCACAAAATCACCCACTGCTGCTGCCCATTAGTACTGCTTGCCCAAATTTACTTACTGCGGTGACGTCTCCATCTGAGCAATCCAATTCTCGGCAGCCTGCTAAACCGGCTTTTAGTTTGTCATCCATTCCAATGCCCAATGATGCATTCCGTGCTCTTTCATCTGTTGCAGTGGATTCTTGTCCAAGAACAGTGTCTTCTCTGGAAGCAGAACTTAATGCCAATGCTATTCTGGCTCCAGTGAGGAAAGAACAAAGTTCCGTCATTAGCACTTCAGATTCTTTCCCAATGCTTTCGCAAACTGTGTCGCCTATTGTAGACACAAAAGGTTCAGCTCTCAGCCATCTTCCGAGACTGTCCCTCTTGACACCAGTGGTACAGTCAGGAGTGAAGGATTCCTCATCATCTCAGTCAATGCAAACTCCAAACTTCGATGTATACACTGTTCAAGCATCAGTATCAGAACCTCGGTCATCAGGGAGTGCTAAAGAAAACCTGGAGTCGTTGCCAAAATCGCCAACAAAAACAGTATGGAAGCTTCCTTTCCCTCATTTTCACTTCCATTTCTTCTCTATTATATTGTGCTGTGTCCATTAATGGCAAAGATGATATTTTAGCTTAGATCTTAAAATTGGGAACCTAATATTGCTGTGTTTCGATGATATCTTTCCTTTTCTATTTTGATGTTTGTGTGTTTAGTTGCACTTTGTTGTTGTTATGGAGTAGTAATTAAATTTTTTAGCCTGTAAAGAAGTAACCAGCTTGGCATGGCATTAGAGAAAATACAAAAAAGAGACACTTAACCAACATCCACCAACATTCTGTGAATCATATTCCTACAAGGATTACTTTCACATTTACCAATTCAAAATAATTTTGCTAACCCTTTAATTAAATGCACAAGGATATCATCGTAACCCGAGTTTATGTTTCCTATTTACTTTCCAATTTATGTAATGCTGTTTTATTCTGCATGTAGTTTTAAGAAAGAAAGGAAGAGTTTGAAGCTTGTTGTCTAAAACAATCCTTGTACATTTGTGTGGCTATAAATCATCTCATTAAGGGTAAAATAAAAAATTTAAAGTTGAATTGTTTCTAAATATAAAGATGTGACATTCTCTGGGAGAGCGTGCCATATAATTGGGATAGAGGGATCACTAAACAACTCTGATATGTACTTAAAATATAATCGTTCAGTTATTGATTGCATTAGTTTCCTCCATCTTCTTTTTCTGTTTGCAACGTTATGTATTTCCAGTTTCACACTTGTTGTCAACTGCTGAATTTCATGAATTATCTATTTGATCCCATAACTTGGAGATTCATATGCTTTTGCATACTGACACACCATCTTTTCTTTCTCTTAAGTTACGTGGATCTACATCATCTCATCACAATAGAAGTCATTTTGCTCGGGGAAGAGATGGGGTAATTTCTGCATGACTTGGTGGTTTGTTTCTCATTGGAGCCTTCAATGGTGTTGGTGTTTACTTATGGGCTGTTTTGTGTTCATTCAGGCACATCAAGACGCATCATACACTCATCACAATAGTAGAGGCCCCACACAAAGAGGAAATGTGGTAACTTAATTCACTTATTTGTGTGCCTATGGCAAACTCCTTACTTTTGGTCCCTTACCTCCACAATGCCCTCCGAAAAAGAGAAGTTTCTACTCTGCATGCATTCTGACATATGCCCCTTTACTCCTTATAATTTGTTTCAGCCAAATGGGGGTGCTGTTTATGCACATCAAAGTTACAGGAAACATGCATCAGGAAGAGGAAATGAGGTAGCTCTAATTAATTCAAGCATGCAATCCATATATATTTGTCTTATGTATTTTGTTTCGACTAAGTGTTGAACTATGTCATAACTTACCGTTAACCAGAAAGTAAAGGAAGTGATTTCCACTTTTGTTAATCTTCCAGCTTATTGGAGCTGGTCTACATCCTTGTCAGAGTAATATGGGCATGGGCAGAGGGAAAGTGGTAATCCAGTTGGCTAGCTTTTTATTGCTTTTTAAACTTTTTGTGCTCATAATTCTAAGTAATTCATGATTTTTTATGTTCCTTTTTGGTATTGGTTTTTTTCTCTGATAAATTCAGTATTGCAAAGAGTTTCCAATTGTTCATTCTCCCGTTTCTTCTGATGACTGCCAAATTTTGGTTTTGTCCTTTGATTCTGTAAACTATGTACTTGAGTACTTGTATTCTTCTTCTTATGGCATACCACATTCTTTAACTTATTTTCCACATCGTTCAGCCAAATGGTGTTCCTCAACACAATTATGGCAATACAGGAAGTCAATTTCAGGATGGTGTTCCCCAACACAATCATCGCAGCAGAGGAAGTCAATTTCGGGGACGTGGAGCTAAAGTAACTATTCTTTTGGCACTTGGATCTCTTTGAAATTCTTGTGTGGACATGACATCCTTGTCAATTCCTTGTAGTTATATTTCCTTCTTAGTATACTAGTTCAATTACATCGAGGCATTGAAATCTTGTTGTGATTCTTGGATTGTGTTTATTTTGTGTATTTGCAAAATTCTACGGACTTCAGATTTTCTGAAATTGCATTCACCATTAACTCACTGTGGAGGTCAGATAGTGCGTACTTTAGACACATGAAACTTGGAATTGCAATTAATGTTTTCTGATTAATTTTTTTAGAAAAAATATAAATAGCTAAATATCCTTGACCGTGAAGCGTGTCAGTTAAATT
Organism: Solanum ossicruentum; assembly: GCA_025774065.1. Classification (NCBI taxonomy): domain Eukaryota; kingdom Viridiplantae; phylum Streptophyta; class Magnoliopsida; order Solanales; family Solanaceae; genus Solanum; species Solanum ossicruentum. Next base: position 18,819,903 of record JAOTQR010000092.1, on the reverse strand, counting down.
AATGTCTCATAAATATGCCTTAGTTTGTATGCAAATTCTCTGAGCATTACATTTTATTAGTCTTCAGATGTAGCCATATATTTTGCCTTTCCAACAGGACGAAACTTGAGTGATGATAATGGTGTTAGCTGGATTTGAACAAGCTGAAGGAATGCAAGCCTCTTGACATTTTCTCTTTCTATCCCATTTTGATACTCTAATTACTTGGCTAACTTTGCTTTCCTCTTCTGAATCATTGGGAAATTGAAAGGGTGACATGCTTCTGATGGAAAGATATCCTCTCAAATATCAAAGATAAAACATGTCTGTTTGTTTAGTGTTAACTAACACAATTCTTTGTACTCACAGCATACTTTATATTCTTTTCCCAGAATCCCCACGTTGCTAGAAGATTCTCTGAGGATTTTGATTTTGAGGCGATGAATGAAAAATTCAATAAGAAAGAGGTATGGGATTCTCTAGGCAGAAGTAACAAAGCTGAATCAGATGAAGGAATCGGGGATGAGAAAGAGATGGATGAAATTGATGCAGAGGATGTATCTGGCGATGGAATCGCAAAACATGATTACAAGGTGAGTTGCATGTGAAAAAAATTTATGTTTGCCTTACCCAATATTTTTGTCCACATATCCCTCAATCTACTGCTATATAACTTTTTGTTCCGCAGCATGTTTATTGTAAGGACGACTTCTTTGATTCTCTTTCTTGTCACACACTTTATCGTGAATCTGGGAAAGTGAAGTTATCTGAACAAAGGAAAAAAGATGCTGAGGTAATTTAAAAATCTTTGCTTTAGAATCTCTTCAATTTTATTTCTGAAGAGACTTCTTGGTGCTTTTTCTAGACATTTGGTGAGATTCAGAGAAAAACACGGGGTCGTGGTCAGGGGCCTCGCATGTCAGGGACATCTCGACAATCATATCGTGGAAGAGGATATGACAATGCACGCGGTGGCCGTGGCCAAGGAAGAACTGTTTGGGGTCGTGTCACTTGAAAATAGCTTCCAAGTGTACCTGTGAATGGTGTTCAGGAAGTCGATATCACCTGGTTTATCTAGTGTCTAGTTATAGTAAACTTCTAGTCAGGTTTAACTTGACATTGTTGTTAGTTATTATTATAATAAATAAAGGGCGGAAGGTTAGAGTTTGCTGCTGAGCACCGAGGGTATGAACTATTTAAAGATGCTATAGTAAGACTTGGAGTCTGGTGATTGTAGAAAGTATGTAATATGATTACCACCTTTGCTGTACTTGGAGAAACAAGTAGCAAGACTAGCTGCCTTGAATAAAATCTTTCATGAACTTTATGAATGACAAAGCATTGTGCCTTTGATTTTGATGATAAGCTAGGGTCAACCTGCAGTGGGATTCTGTATGGTTAGCAGCTACCGTACTGGATATGATTCCAGAAGCGGAATACTGTGCTGGTTACAACTTGTGATCAACTGTTTGGTAATTTGTTTGGCGCAATGGAGTGTAAAAGGTGCTGGCTCTATTGCAATTTAATCACAGGTTGGATTGTTCTTATAGGGGAGTGCTGGTATAACCTGATTCTGTATCCCCTTCACTATCTTCTCGATTCCCATCTTGGTAACATAAATAACTAACATATCCCCATTGTGAAATTGCGATGGTGCCAGCACCTTTTACACTCGTACTCCCATCTTGTCGGAGGGACTAAATTATCATTTCAAAACCAACGGAAGAGAAATTCAACAGTACTCTCGTACACCCAGCCTGCAATGAATAACATAACACATGGGTACAAACATTGAGTAAATCGTGAATTGAGATGTGAATCTGTCTCTGATATTATGATTTTTATTAAGAAAAGTAAAAGTAAAATGTTGACCTAACTATGTCAAAAGTTTTTTTTTATAAACTCTATGATGACCTAACTTAATCTCAAAACTTTTTCTGATAAACTCTATGATGTGTGTATGATGGAACTACAATAAGTGTTCCTTTTATTCTTGCATGGGTTGGCCATGTCCCACAATTACATTGCAAGCAATTTGAATAGTAAACTAGTAGCCATCAAGCAACCAATCCCATTGACGACCACAGGCACAAGGACAAGGACCATTTCTTTTGAAGATGGTTCAACCAACATGGACTTCTCACAAATTGAAATTGATGCACCGAGGATTTCCACTTTGGTGAATATATATAATAAAAATATTGTGTCATTTTTGCCATCACATAATACAAAGTGAAAATATGCGCGTGCATATATATATTCTCTTATTGAAATGAGAAAATTATTGTGAATTTAGTTTTTTCTAGACCATCGATCTTCTTGATCTTCCCCGTCTCCAAATAATGTGAAATTGATGCACTGAGGTAAGAATATATATTTGCATATTTTCCCCTTCGTATTATGTGATGGCAAAAATGACACAACATTTTTATGTTTGACCCACTCAACATTCAACAACTTAAAAAGAGGAGAAAATGTTGTACAAAATTCAGAAATACTGATGTCAGTTTGGCGTAGTATGTAATTTGCATAATTATTTGCTCAATGAGACCAAGTGTTTAATTAGCCTTTTAGTTTGATCAATGATCTAAGATATTTACTTTATATCTAATGAAATTTAGCGTAGATAAAATATAATCAAATATCATCATATAAATTAAATAGAAATAAATTTATATCAAATTAAATATCATCAGATAAAATGAAAATAGAAAGCATGTTATTTATTTGTTAGCAATGCGAGTAGCTAGTAGTAATTCTACTAAGAAAGAAATTTTACTAGGAAACTGTGTCCAATAATTACTTAGGCTAAGATAAAGTTGAATCAAGATAAGCTAAATCTAATTCACATAGTAACTTTCATAGTTCCATCAAATTTTAATCTCTTTGTTTGTGAACTTATTATTTGCAGTAAATAAAGCTAAAAAAAAATTCTTTTTTTTACAACTATATAATCTTTGTTTATTTTAGTTGTCACAATTTCTATTTTTAAAGTTAAACTATATAAACTTTGACTAACATTTTAGAATATATATATTTTTTATCATATTAATATAAAAAAATTTACAATCAATAATACTTTTTATATAATTTTTAAATATCTAAACTTTTACTATAAAATATCAAATTAATTTAATCCTAAAAATTAATCAAAATAACTTTAAAAAAATGCAATAACAACTAAGAATGAATAACACGGAATATAACATAGCCAAAATAAAATCAATCTAGACCACATCTCAATCTAGCTATATACATGTCATTAATTAATCCATCCAAACTTAATTAAATGAATTGGATAATTCATCTTAATCTCGAATGGAGTAAAAAATTTATTATTTTTTGATTTTGGGTATGATGGAATAAAACAAAATATCTCTTTAAACTGTCTGTGTTTTTTTCAATTGTAAAGTAGTAGTTAGTCCATGCAACTTTCGACGCTCATCATGGGTCATCCGGAAATAGTCGCACTATGTTTTTAAATATAGAGGTCAAGCTGCGTACATCCGACTTCCTCTTATCCCGTAATGGACGGGAGACTTTGAGGCATTGGGGTAACGTTGTTGTTGGCGGATAATTCATGTTTTATGTGTTAAACAAATTCAAAACCTCTTCCATATTCCTTAAGCTAAAGACCACGTGTGTCCATGCATGTTACATGCAGAAAATTACCAATCTCTCTATACACGTCAATCAACTCCATCCATCCATCCCTCCACCCTTAATTAATTAAACAGATCCACTCCACTCTCCTCCTCCTCCTCCTCTTCCTCTTCCTCTTCCTGTGCAACAATGGCTACTCGGGCCCCCAATTTCTTCAACAATACTCAAACTAGACCATCTCTACGGCCCATTCACACCTCCCACATCCCCTCATTCCTCCGCAAACTGCTGCAGCTTCATGTCCCTAATTCCGCCCAACTTACCGGCCTTTTAACCCTTGTTATCTCCGGCGGAATTTTACTCCTCCTAACTGGCGTCACTATAACGGCGATTATACTTGGCTTCATTTTCTTCGCCCCGTTGATCTTCATTACTTGTCCTATTTGGATCCCTATTGGGATCATTCTCTTCATCGCTGCTGCCGGATTTTTATCCCTCCTCAGATTCAACACGTTCGCATTGGGTGCTGTAATTTGGGCTTATAGGTACTTCATGAGCAAGGGATCGATGGTAGACGATGATAGTACAGATAGTGCTGATGTGAAGGAATATTATGGTGGAGATTTTGGTGGGTACCTTCGTGGTAAAGAAAAGGATACAGCTCCCAGTGCTTAATTAATTTGGGGGAAATGCGTGGGGATAGCGAGGTGAGAGAAATTGTACCTATCAATCAACTGGACTACCGAGATTTTCTATTCATACTCGAGTTAATTGTCGCATTCACCTCTTCTTTAACTTGTCTTTTTATTTGTTGTTGTTGTTGTTGCCGTTGCGCTATTCACCTGATGCATGTTTAATTGCAGTATCGACCTCACACATAGTGCACCCAATTTGTCCATTTTATTCTTTCTTGAGTTTAACCTTGTATGGCTTTTGTAGTTTTGTGGAATTTTGAGTACTCAAATTGAATCAGGGGGCATAAGTACCTTTCGCTTTTTATTCATTTTTACTCTTTCAAGTAAATTCTCACGTTTACTTATGAAAGTACAAATATGTTTTTCATATTTTTATCTTTATTATTAATTATTTATTTTTACAACTAAATATAAAATACTAATTAGTAGTGTAGAAGAAGGTCTTAGGTCTAACTCACACTCTAAGACCTTATCACACTCCAGAAACTAGCTCAAAGGAAAGAGGATCGCCTAAGCCTTATAAGGAGATCATCCAGCCCATTAACCAACAATGTGGGACTTTGTGTCTCAACCCCCCTCTCACCCACAGTGCTTAGCATTTGGTGGATGAACAATTTTTTCGGGTCCGAACATTGGGTGAAACAAGCCCTGCTCTGATAGCATGATGAAATTAGGTCTTTAGGTCTTTAAGTCTTAATCCCATTAACCATCAGTGTGGGACTTTGTGTATCGAAAAATAATCCTTTCCATCACTATTTTTCAATAGGGGCGTCAACTTAAAATGTGATCAAGTAAATATATAAAAAGATAAAGAGTAGTTTAGTTCGTATGTGACAAAATAATGATGAACGTAATATTCAATACATACTTCTATAGAAGTATAACGATTGAAGATATCAAATTAAATGGTTTTGAGATCAATGGTTACACTATTGAAAAATGTATTAAATGCATGACAACAAGTGCATGATAATTATCAACAAAGACAACATTTTTCAAGTATGTAAATTAAATTAAATGGAAATTAGTTATCTATTGTACGAAATCGCTTTGAAGTATATTTTAAGTAGTAAACACCTAATCTTAGATACAGCTTCCCTTCTTTAAGTATCATAAATAAAAATGCATGAATGACATACCAAAAATAATAATGTTGAATTTTTGGATTATAACATGTGTTCTCTTAATTTTATAAAAGGAAATTTAGTTCCTACTAAAACTAAAAAAAAAACTTAATAATTCATCAATTTTCATCTATAAAAGGGATCCATTTCGATATCGTGTGTACCAATTCTTGTTGTCAACGAAAATTTTAGCCTCTTTCCTTGTTGTTTTCTCATAAAATAAAAAATAAAAAAATATCTTTGAGCTCTTATTAGTTTAATAGGCCCAAGAGTTACTCAATGAATTGGTTGATTGAAATTGTGGGATGGATAGATGTTACATATGATGAATCAATTTCTTTTATATGTCTGTCACTTCATCTTTTTAGTGTTGTCTGCCTATAATGATAGATGAATCAAATTTCATTCAACTTTTTCTTTCAATTGAAATTGAAATTTTTCCTCCTATTTTGCAAAAATTGTAACTTAGGTAAGTGTTAGCTTTAAAATAGAAAGTGGATTCGATACAATTCAACAGAATCTAAGAAATGATCAAAATAGATATGATTTTCGAATTTGATTCTATAAAAATTTCAGTTTCATTTTTGATTGAAGTTAGACAAATACTAGTTACAGTACCTATTATCTAAAGAGGAATCATTCCGGTAGTATCGATCATTTACCCCACTTTCCTCCAGTTTTCATCAAGTGGTCATGCTAGAGACATAAATAGCCTTGGATAATGAAATTATGAGATCCTTCTGAACGAGCTAAGAGAATCTTATTATTCTCTTTCGTTTTGTTAATTGAAGAAATAATCGGAAAAGAAAAAAGCAAGTACAAAAATGAGTAAAAACCCCCTGGTACAATGAAATTCAACATTTTGTTCGTTTGGATTTTGATTGTGTCGTGAACAGCTAAAATTTCCGTAAAAATTGAAAAGGTGAAAATTTTCATAGTTAATACTTACCACCAATAAGATAGAGATAATTATATGGATAGGACTCTATTTGAGGACAATTTTAAGAAGTGGTGTATCTCAATGTATCTGATTCATATGTAATTATTTGAAATCATACATGAAATTAATGAGTATGCGTATGGATATCTAATTTTTTCTACTTTCTTCCCTACTTGTTTAATATTTGCTTCACGATTAGATTAATTTAAATTTATATTGAAAAGTTTCAATTCAAAAATAAAATGCGCCCATCAAAGACAACTTCGTCATACATATACTTCAAAGTCATAATCCCTTATTAGAATGGAAGAGGACTTGCTATTTATGATTCAATAGCACCATAAAATAAGACTTTGTGAGCACATACCTTAAATTTCTGTTTTATTATTTTTTTTCGAATAATTTTTTTCTTTCTTTATAAAGTTCAGTTATCTGAATAATATAATTGAAGTCGATAGGGTGAAATATTCACACGTTGAGAGGGACTTTAAATTCTTTGGCGATGTGGTTGATAATGATCATTATCCTCTTAATCTCCACACTTTTTTCTCTACAAAAAAGACCACAAAATGATCCCTTGATGAATTAATCAAATCAATTGGCAATTTTAAGTTACCAACTAAAGTTAGTTGGCAAAACACACACAAAAAATTTTTTGTTGATAAAAATTTTTCAGTAGCTTATTAAATATTATCGGGGGGAGGGGGGCTCGACAGTGTTAGAAAAAAAGTAAGCGCCTTAGACCTTCAAATACTGAAATTATGATTCACTATTTTTTTACTCTTTAGTTATATAACATTAAACGTTTTCATTAATGCATTCGATAGAACTATTAGAAAGTACATTAAGATAGTAATCAACTAGCTGAAATACTCATTCCCACAAATCCATCAACAGAATGAAACGGCTTATTAACAAGATTGCATCTTTGACTCCTAACCAAACATAAACCTAACTCCTTAAATCACACAAAGAACCATAAGAAAACGATAATAAAATAAAGCTGCATGACGTTTATCACGTCATCTTTTTTAACAGGGGGTAGGAGAAGGAAAAATGAGAAAAAAATTGTAAAGTAGAAAATTAATTCTATGCAAATAAATTTTTTAAGATAATAAATCAGATAAACTAGTGAAAATGGGTGAGATTTCTCTCCCGAAGTTATCATTCAGGACACGTTTAGTGTAATGGGTAAAGAGAAATAATGTTGCGATAAGTTTTTAGTAAACCTTAGTTCCTTATTCAGTTACAAAATTAGAGATAATTTATCTCGAAATTTATAATTAGTATTGAAATAAATTATTTTTATCTCTAAGTGAAATAATAATCACAAAACAACTTACTTCATAACAAAATAATTGTAAATGACAAAAATACCCTTCCTAATCTTTTTATATGCCACTTTTCATACTCTTTCATACATATATATGGAGGATAATTTAATAAATGAACAACTTATGAATGCATATTATTTTTGATGTATAACAAAGCAACGTTCACTAAGAGATAATCCTGACATATCTAATTAAATCTCTATGTAACTGATTCTAGTATGAGTTTCCAACCAAACAATCCCTATCACTCCATTAATTATTCCCCCCTCTCACTACTTTGTGATGCATTACGATAACCAGGGAAAGGACTAACCCTCGGCGATTTTACCGGTATCTCCGGCAACTGATTCCCGTTTCTATCATAGTAAATCACGCCGGAGAAATTCAACGGCTTACATTTATCGCCCATCAAAATTTCCTTCCGCCAGAGCGCACCATCTTCAGCTTCCTCATTTTTCTCCTTTTTCTTAAGCCTAAGATTAGTCGCCTTATCGCTTATCTTCGCCAGAACTTCCTTTGATTTTGCTAGCGATGCCTTCTCCACTGTTTTAGTCGCCTTATCGCTCATCTTTGTCAGAAATTCCTTCGATTTTGCTAGCGATGCCTTCTCCACCGTTTTAGTCGCCTTATCGCTCATCTTCGCCAGAAATTCCTTCGATTTTGCTAGCGATAAATTCTCCCCTGTTTTGATCGCTTTATCGCTCATCTTCGCCAGGAATTTCTTCGATTTTGCGAGCGATGAATTCTCCCCTGTTTTTTTGGTTTTGGTACTTGAGCTATCAGCTTTCTTCTTCTTCTTCCACATAGCCCACAAGGATTTCAATGAGCCCATTAAGGTCACCAAAAACCCATCGGAAGAGGTGCCGGTGGCAGCGGCGGAGGCGCCGGCGCCGGCAGGAGCGATGGAGCTGTTGGCTGGAGCAGGGATAGGTGGTAAGGGAGCCATTTTCAGTTGAGAATGATTACAAGTGTGAGGGATCATATAAGAGTGATTAACCAAAATGATGGATTTAGGAGATTTGTTTAGAGTAATCTCATTGATTGTAAATTTCAAATTTGAAAAAAGGAAACTTAATTATAGGATTATCTGATTTTTGTTTGGTCAAACTTTTTAAAATTAACTAATTCTGAAGATTGTTGGGTTTGCAAAATATTTTTGGGGAGTAAGTTTTATCTTTTAAATATTTCACATATAATCACTCCTTGAAGACCAAAAGAAAAATAAAATTTTCAAGTATGATATTTAATAAAACATTTTTGGTAAAAAATTTTTTATTGTCTTACTTATAAATTTCACATATAATCACTCCTTGGAGATCAAAAGAAAAATAAAATTTTCAAGTAAGATATTTTCAAAATATTTTTGGTGAGAAGTTTTATTGTCTGACTTAAAGATTTCACATATAATCACTCCTTGGATATCAAAAGAAAAATAAAATTTTCAAGCATGATATTTAATAAAATATTTTTGGTAAGAAGTTTATTGTCTTACTTAAAAATTTCACATATAATCACTCTTTGGAGACTAAAATAAAAATAAAATTTTCATGTATGATATTAATAAAATATTTTTGGTGAGAAAGTTTATTGACTTATTTAAATTTTTCCCATATAATCATTCTTTGGAGATCAAAAAATTATTTTTCAAGTACGGTATTAATAAGTTATGGAGATTACATATTTATTCACATTCAAGTCAAATGTATTTGTGAAATTATAAACATTTCATCAAAATTAAAATTATAATAGATAAGTACGATCTTTGTTATTGGAAAAAATAACCTAATTACATTTATTTATTTATTATATTTTTTATTATTTTTAATTTTTCACCCACTTTCAAAAATTCAAAATTCCTTCTTTCTATTCAGATACACTAATTCAATAATCCAGATAGATAAATTTTAATTTTTAAATTATCTCTACATTCAATGTATAATGCTTTAAATATTACCTGTTGTTATTTAAAAATCCTAATTTTTGTACCACTAAATTAATATATCCGAAATGCCATATGATTTATATAAACTCTATTTTTTTATTAGGCAAATTTAAAATAAAAGTATTCCACATAAAATAAGCTAGATTGAGAAGTACTACTATATTTTTTTTAATTTGTTAAGTTAAATCACTTTTATAAACACTTCATGCAAAATAAGTAGTTACCAGTTATATTAATATTTCATATTTAAAGTCAGACATAAATTCAAAATTTAAATTTTATGAATTTAAATTTAATATATTTTAAAATTATGAAATTTAGAATTCCGACATACTATTTATTATAATTTTAATTAATTAATTTGTACATAATTTTACTCTCCATAATGAAAGTATCAAATTTAGTGCATGAACACTCCATGCACATGCACCTCTATATGGAGTAGTATAACAAGACATAAATGGAGTTCAAAAAGAAAATTTTACCAATATGTACCATTCAACTAACTTTATTTATCAATATGATCAAAATATAAAAAAAATATATATTTTATACTTAAATATATAATATATTAAACTTAATTATATATGCTATTTAAGTTTTGTGGAGTTGATCACCCAAAGAAATTGGCCACTAATCATCCTTTATGAAAGTATTTATTTCACTTCTGCTTAGTTTTGGTATTTTTCGATTAAGTTTGAATTTATACCTTAAATTTTATATTAAGATATGCAATATTTTTTAACAAAGTGTGATTTTTATACTGAAAATTCAAATAAAAAGTACGTAACATTTCATCACAATTTTGATCGATTATATAATGAGTATGTAAAAAGGAAATGTTTCTAAATGATTTTACGAAGGCTTTGATCAGTTATCCATTGCCTTAAGATTTTAGACTCTATATGGATCCTTCTTTTAGTTAATAAAATCTAATTTTAATAGGAATTCAAACGCAAATATTATTTTTCACTAATGAAATTCATATATGGAGGTATAATGAAGCTAGTAAACAGTATTACAGTTGACTATTATATAATTACAAAATTGAAATAATATTTTGAAGATATTGAAGTAAAGTACTAGTTGACTCAACAAATATAATAATAATATACGTCATTTTTTTGATAACATCTAATTATCCAATTTGATGAAAATTAGTCATAGTCCACTCAAGTTTAGACACTGGCTCTTTTAGGTCTTAGCTTTGGTTTTATTTTACTCTCTCCGTCCCTTTTTAATTATTAATGTTATATTTTTAAAAAAATTAATTTGATTAATTTTTAAAATTAAATTAGATTATATTAATTTAATATTTTAAAATAAATTATTAGATATTGAAAAAAAATAAAATAATAATTTTTATTACAATTTTTTTAAGTCAATATGATTAAAAATACATAGTCAGATATAAGTCCAAGTTTATCTAGAT
>JAOTQR010000092.1:18780606-18799522 GCA_025774065.1 Solanum ossicruentum | reverse complement strand
AAAAATAACGGAAAGATCGTAATATTCAGCTAAGACTGTAAAGTCAAAGTTGAATTCAATTAATAACAAAATTTAATTAGTGATCCTTTGGATTTCTCATTCTTCTATCTAATTAAATAATCATGAGTACTATTAATAAATCGATTTTAATAAATAAACAGACAAGCAAGGGTTCAGTGGAAGCTTTTTCCTTTTTTGAAAGTGTTTGACTAAAAATTTTCGTTTTTATTGTTAATGTTCAATTTTACTTGACCTCTATACTATTTTGGGATGTTTAATAATATTTGTTCATATTATAAAATCAAGAGATAATTTATTATAATCATTTCCCTATTATATTTTCCAAGACATCATATTTATTATATTCAAAGGGTAATTTGATAAAATTATCCTATCATTTACTGCATACTTTTTAATCCCTGTGCTTAATCAATAGGGGGCCAAGTAAAATTAGACGGTGGGAGTAAGAAATTGATTTCCTTATTCAGACACATTTCCATTCAGAAATTATTTAATAAATAAATTTTTTGCCTAAAATGTTTCAAATTAACTCCAAATTATAAATTTAAGGCAACTGAATTTATTGGTCAGAGAAGTAGTTTTCTGACATCCAATCATTTCTAAACTTATTTACTTTGGTCTTCAGATAAATGGATAATGCTCAATATATAATGGTCAACAATTAAAAAGTTAAAGAGGAGTATTATTTTGTCATCAAATTCCTTTCTTTGATATTTTCTTATTATTTCAATTTAGTCAATGTCATAAAGCTAGTGGTTTTAGAGCATCTTTAAAATTTATTTGTTTTAAATGTTTTTAAATTAATACTGATATAAACAATTTTTTTAGTATTTGAAGACATTTAAAAAAGTACTTATAAATATTAAGATTTAAATTAAAATAGTTTTTTTTTTTAAAATTAAAAGTTATAAATTAAGATTTCTAACTTATGACTTTTAAGTCAAAAGTCAAAAATCAAATCATATTCTTAATCATCAATAACTCTAATAAAGATTACTTACATTTTAAATTGCGGTAAATAACATAAATCCCATTGATTTAGCAGCTAATTACCTTCTATCGTATGAGTTTGCGGTATTAAAAATGTTACTTTATCTGTTTAAAAAAAATAATTTTATTTTTTTTGGAATGTTTCAAAAAGAATCACTCTTTCTTTTTTGACAACATTTTAATTTCAATTTTCCTTGTGTCATATTTAAAGTCATGAGATTAAAATATATTTTGATACATTTGACAAAGTTTTAATTTAGAACCACACAATTGAAGAGTTTTTTATATTTTTTTATTTAAACTCCATACTAAATCAAACCAAATTATTTCTTTTGAAACAGAGAAATATCATAATTCTCACCACAGTTACATATATCTAGTGTGTCTAATGTGTGTTGATTCGGATTGAAAACGTGAATTGAAGGATAAATTATGTACAATTGACAATTGCTCTATTTTAGACCATTTTTAGGGAGTGATGTATCTCACTTCAAATATGTTACAAAATTTTTAAATAGTGGGATGTTAGGTATTATTTAAAAAAGTATAAATGGAATTAATATATATGATGTGGATTTACGTCTTATCAGATAGTTTTTCCTTTAAATTAAGCAAAATGGATATGGGCCCTCAATGAAATGTTAACTGATCATTCCACGGACTCCTCATTTGTTTTCGTTAAAATTTAAATGCCCAAAATTTGAATGCATGTTTAAATGATTAAAAAGTTGTCTCAAGATTTGAACATTAAATATAAAATGCTATCACAGGGTTTTAATATTGAATGATTAAGACTATTATTTTTTATCATTATTAAGTAGTACATAATTTATTTATATGTACATAATAAAAATAAAACTCAAATGAAATTTTAGAATAATAAAATAAAATTATTATTTGATTAAAAAATAAAATATTTATGGCTGTTAGTAGAGATGGACATAGTTTGTAGTTGTGGTGGTGATGATACTAATAATTAGTGGCTAGTAATGATAGTGGTGATAGTTATGATGTTGGATGTAATTGTTGTTGTATTGATTGTCATAATCATGACAATTGGTAATGGTTTCGCTGATTATTGTAATGTTGAAATTGGTTGATGTTTGTAGTTGATGGCTTTGATGATGATGATTGAAGAATATGTGATGGTTGATAAGGTGTCTGTTATAGTTGGTGGAAGTGCTAGTTATGATAATGGAGGTTATAGGTAGTAGAGATTAATCAGGTGATAGTAGTATCTAATAGTAGTGGTGAAAATGGCAGTGATGACAAAAAATGTATATTGATAATTGGTGATGATACTACTGTGGCGAAATTTGTTGGTACTAGAAATTGATTGTAATGGTAGTGGTAGTGGTGGAGGTGGTAACGATACAATAGCGATGGTGATGGTAATTGATATATTTTAATAGTAAAGGTAATAAATGTAGTACGTAGCAGCTGATAGTAGTAATTAGTGACAGTGGTGATTGTAATGACAAAGGTAATTAGTGATAGATGACGATAATGGAACGTTAGTGGAAATTAATATGATTATAATGATGAATGGAATAGGTGATGATCATGAAAGAAAAGATGGTTAGTCATAGTGATGGTTGATGATTATGGATAGAATGATAATGAATATTATGTGAATATTTCTTAATAATATTAAGATTTTATTCTGATGATTAAGACTTATTCGAACAAAATAAGTGCTTCAAAACTTAACAGTCTAATATCTAAACCATTCAAATTCTGACCTATATTAAATATAATTAAACAAATGAGGCCTTAGAACTTCTAGAATGTAGATGTAGCCAAGACCCAACTTTATCAGTAATCACTATTTCCTCTTTGTCACATTTGGGAGAATAGCCAATAGGGAGTGTACATGTATATTAGGTAAAATAATATTTGGTGCGTAGCAGGTGGCAGATGCAGACAGCTGATTGATATAATATTTTTGGGGGGGATTTGTCCCCTTTCGTTCGCACGTTAATTAATTACATCCATAGCTATGCTTCCATACTTTCACATCACTTGATGTGACTGCGCTTCTCAACAATAACATTACCTCAAAGGTTCTCGTTTATTACGAGGTATAAGAGGGGTCGAATGTACACAGCGTGATCCCTATGTTTAAAAACATAGAGTGACTATTTCCGGATGATCCATGATGAATGTCGAAAGTTGAATTGACTAACTGCTACTTCACAATTGAAAGAAGCGCAGACACTTTAAAGAGCACAATAACTGACCAACAAGCAAACAAGATGCCCACAAATATTTAATTAAAACTTCTTCACTAAGTGGTTTATTAATTATCGCGTTATTTTCTTGTTGTCTTTTCTCTCACAATTTCCTTATTAATTAGTATCTCTTTTCACGGTTTTCTTTTTCATTTAAGCTGAGAATTTTTCGAAAATAATTTATCTATTTTCCCAAATAGTGATATAATTTATATATATTAATTCTACTCTTTTAAAATTCTACTTATGAGATTTCACTCAATATATTACATTGTCATTAATTGAAAGAGCAGAAAAAAAAAAGTTTAAACATGTGTGCGTGATGTCAAACAGGTCAGTCAAATCTGACTCTTCCATATTTATTTCCTGCTATACTATTAGGTACCTAAACCTAGCGCATGCATTCTTTGTACATTTCTATTTCTAGTTTATTGGATCTCGTTCCAAAAACTTTCCTTGAGGTGATCGAAGATTTATCAAAAATATTTTTTTTGTTCAATTAAGATATAAGTAAGAATTAAATTTATGAAAGTACATAAAATATGTTGATAATTACTTCTCACTTATAGAAACTTAAAGAAAAGAAATGAAAGGGAAGAAGATATGACTAATTTACTCTAGACAAAAAGCTATATAAATAAAAGGAATAATTGAAAATATATACAATAAATTAATTAGTTACAATATATAGAGTCTTGCTTTATTTTAAATTAAAAAAAAAGTCAAGAATCATAGAAAATATACGTGACTATACATTATAACTTGTTAAAAGTCGTAGAACTTATACACATAATATAAAACATAGATTACTTATACATATGTTATAAACTAAATATACATTATAATACAATCAAAAACTAAAACATAATTTTATTATACATAAAATATATACCGATTATATATATTTATACAACAAATAATCATTTTCTTTAGCCAGAAGGCCATGCACTGTAATTATCTCTAAATTTAAAATGAGTAACATGAGAAGAATTGCTCAATACTGTTGAGTTATAACGTGGAGAGCTTAATTTTTAAATTAAATGATATATGTTAGGTGTATTGTATGAAGGATATTTGTGAGCTATTACTTTTATATGTTAGCTGTATTTTTGGTCGCAGTAAGAATAAGAAAATGTGCAATGTAAAATGAGAGTAAGGAAGCAAGGGGTCGTTTGGTAGTTAGCTAGTCTGGAGTTGAATTATGCAGGAATTAAATTTTGTATATGTGATACAATATATTTGGTGGCTTATTGGGAGGTAAATTACTTATTTATATAAAGTTAATACGGTGTTTGATTTTTCAACTCAATTATAAACCCACATAATTAGTATAAAGTTAATATGGTGTTTGATTTTTTAACTTAATTAGAAATCCACATAATTAATATATTATAAATTATGAGAAAATCTATACATGTATATACCCGCATAAAATAATAAATAAAGTCTCTTATAACTAATCTCTGCATTAAAGAGGTAACTTATCCATGCACGTATTAATATTTGTATTGTCATACAACATTTGGTTTCTAATTAGGAAATAAATTATTCACCTATAAAAATAATATGACGTTTGTTTGCAGAAATTCAAATAACTAATAAATATATGAATTATGAAGAAATTGATATAGCTTATCATATATCTTATTATGCATGGTAGAAAATGAAATAACTAATATCCCACCAACATAATAATAACTGGCTACGAAAAAGAAAGGAAAAACAGTAGGCACGTTTGCGCACAGTAAGCTAGAAGGAAAACTAATGGGTCAAAAACCCTAATTTGCGCTGCTTCATTTCTTTGCCTTTGCTGAAATAGCAACCTTACAAATTCGTTCTCCCATATTTTCTTTTTAAAATTAATATAATGTGTCAGACAATTAATTATTGTTTTATATGGTGGCCAGCTTATTATATATGTTTTTCCAAGTGATATATACTATCCCAAATAATCTATACAAAACACATGAGTATCTCTTCTACCTTTTTTCTGAATCGAGTGGGGGAAGAGGAAGCAGGTTGAAAATTACAATGCGAAGGACGATCAAATTTTCAGTGAAAGTTCAGATAATCAACCATCTGAACAAGTTCATCATTTCTTTATATATAGTAAGTCAAGTCCAGCTTGCGTTTAACAAATGTTCAAGCTTTAATTTCTTTAGGAATAATATAATTACTGTAGTTTATTCTGGCTGTTCGTTTGAAACTGGAACATGATAGTCATATATTGCTCAATAGTCAACAATTCATAAATATCCAGAGTTTGTAATTGTTGGGAGTCAAAATTCTTTCATAAACTTTGGGTGAAAGTAGACAATTAAGAGGCCTCCCGGCCAAGACATTTGATATGGAACTAACCATAAACTTTTATGGGAAAGCGGCCTAATTATCCAAATATTCCTACAATATTTATAGATTCTTCCTATAATTTGAAATAATTACATATTGCCTCATTATTTAATAATTTCATACTAAATTTAAAGTCATATACATTAAGATATATGTGTTTTTGCTACAATATGCATTTGGAATACATAGGGAGATAGGCAAGGGAGATAGGAGGGAGGCGAGCAAGATAGTTAGTACTCCTAGATATATGTTAATCACACTAGATACATGTATTTCATATGCCAGATATACTTCAGATACATTTTGAAATATAAATACAAAGGGGAGAGAGGTGAACAAGAGAGTAAGTGAATTTTGTGAATCCACTTGGATACAACGCAATGCATTTGAAACAAACTATACATAATTTTGATTTCATGTATCAGGGATATATGTATTTGGGGATCTAGATTTGGCATGAATGGTGATTTCGATGACTTAGGGGAAGGCACATAATTAGGCTTTAAATTTATAGAATTTGTGTTGTTTGCCTAAATTTTAATTCCCATTTGATAACTAAAATATTTTAATATTATTATTATTAATGTGGAATGGACGAGAGGCAAATTCATATTCCACATTATTGTACACTTATTGTACACTTAATACATATACTTTTTATACGATATATATGGACACAGTAGCCGTGATATACGTTTTCATCATTAGACCTTTTATATACACTTCATATTCACTTTTCATACATATAACTATATATGTTTGTTTTTTCCTTTTGAGAAAAAAGTTGGGGATAGGAAAAGGAGAAATTGAGAATAGAAAAATTCATAATCTAATATAAGTGGACCAAATCAAGCTGAGAAATGAGGAAGTTGTTAATTGGCTAGTAGATGGAGATAGGATCAATTGCACTTCTCCTCTATTTTGTTGGCCTTTGGTTTTTATTAATCATGAGAGATCATTTGTTCGAGGTATAGTAAGGTAGTGAGATTAGTCGTGTTTCTATATTTTGTGTTATCATTATCTATTTTATATATGTTAATTTTATCGTATACATACTAGCATATATTTTTCATTATTAGTCGTTCATCTTTTTTTTTTTCTTTTTCTTTTCTTTCTCCTTTTTCATATTTTGTTTATTTACCTTATGGGTTTTTGAGACGAGGGTTCACAGGAAATAACCTTTCTACCTTTATCCTTCCCAGATCACACTTGTGAAATTTTATTGGATATATTGTTGTTGTTGTAGTTGTATGAGAGATCACTTTTTTGAGGCATAGTAGGGTAATAAGACTAGTTGTGTTTTTATATTCTGTGTTATCATTATCTTTTTATATATGTTAATTTTATCATATACATACTATCATATATTTTTCATTATTAGTCGTTCATTTTTTTTCTTTTTCTTTTCCTTCTCCTTTTTCATATTTAGTTTATTTTTCTTATGGATTTTTGAGACGAGGGTTCACAGGAAATAACCTTTCTACCTTTACCCTCCCCAAACCATACTCGTGGAATTTCACTGAGTATATTGTTGTTATTGTAGTTGTATGAGAGATCACTTTTTACCGAGATAGATATTTATATTTTAATTTGCATTATAACATTTCATAATTATTATGTTCCTTTCCAGGCATAAGTTTGATTTTGAGATTGGAAAAAATGAAAAGCCAAGAGATTAATCTGGAGTTTATAATGACAAAATTCATAGATCATGAAAATAAGGGCTTGTTTGTAAATTCACCTGATAATTAAAATTGATGTATTACCATGATAATATTATTATCAATCAATATTACACAATCTAATAAATATTGTGACTTGTTTGTTTGTCACAATATATAATTACAATGTAACTACAAGTATGTTATTTGGTTACACCAGTGTAATTACAAAGTTGTATTAAATCTTAAAAATAGAAGTAATTACATAAAATTAAAAATTTATATTAGACAAATAAGGATATTGATAAATATTATTAAATTAATATTTCAGATATATATTGTCTCTTGAAAATATATTAATTAGTAACCATATATTCTTAACTAATATTATAAAAGAATCAATTTATATTTTCCAAATTACTATATTTTAATTAAATTAATTATAAAAATTAAAATTAAAAGATCATACAAATATCATGGAATGCATGTTTGAAAAAAATATTAATATTAAAAATATAATGTCATAGTAAAATTATTAAAACATTTGACAAAAAGATAATCCATCAAATCTAATTTTTAAAAAAATAATATTTATAATGTGAATATCAAATCAATACTATTAAAACAAATGATACTAAAAATATAACATAAGTTTTAAATTCAAAATAAAAATTTAATATAATATTCTTATGTCAAATATCAATATATATACATAAATATGATTTAAAAACATGTATTCGTAACTTTATTCAATAATGAATTCAATTTTAATTTAAAAAGTAGAATTCTAAGAAAATTATGCTAATGAAAAAAATAAACATAGAATAAATAAAAAAGATACTAATATGAAATATTGCATGAAATCACATGAAAAAAATAGGTTGAGAATGAGAAGGAAATGAAAGATATATATTATAAAATAAAAATAAAACTAGAAATAAAAGAAACTAAAAAGTAATTAACTTGTAATTATATCTCGTGAATTGGAGAGTGTAATTACACCCTACCAATTACACCAATTACCTGCCGACCAAACTAGTAATTACATGATTAACCAAACATGTCAAACAATGTAATTACATTCATTACACCAAATACATACAACTACCATAATAGCTTTCCAAACATTCCCTAAATGTTTCCACCAAAAATGTCAAGCAATATAGTTACATTCATTTCACGAAATATGTACGACTACCATAATGGTTGTCCAAACATTCCCTAAATGTTTCCAACGTTGGATTTAATTGTATAGGTTATCCTAAAACCTTCCTTAACTTGTATTTCTTCGATCTTATTTAATGTAGCACCATTTGATTTCACACGGTGTTTAAGAAAAAAAGAAGATTTTTGAAACTTAGGTTTAAAATTATTTTTAGATATTTATGTGGTTGAGAATCGTTTGATTAGGGATAAAAAAGAAATTTTAAAGTTAAATTATTTCCAATTAAAGTAAAACGATATTATTTTTTAGACGAACTAAAAAAAATTATTACATAAAATGGGACAGAATGAGTACATGTTAAGAGACTCTTTCATTAAAAAAATATGAATTAGCTAGGGTTTCACAGGCATGTTAAAATTGGGCCCAAAACCAAGAATTCAGAAAGTGAAACTGTTAAGGTTGCTTGCAATACTTCTTTTTGAAAAATAAAATTAAAAAAATTGGAGGAGAAGGAGAAATGGTGGAATTGGTAAGGTTCGTTTGCAGTACTCCTTTGAAAAAATAAAAATAAAAAAATTGGATGAAGGAGAAGGAGAAATTTTAGGCGAGGGGGAAGAGAAATCGAACCCTCATCGACAAAGTGAAAGCTTAGATAGTCTATCAAAAAGGAATGAAGGGAATAACAACTAAAAGGAAACTATGACAACTAAAAAGGAACGAAGGATTGGCAATTGAAGAATGTGTTGCACTAAAATGAATCTCCCTCTCTATATATAAGCAAATTTTCGGACACTCCTTAAGTCCTTAACGATAAAACAAGGTTTTCCTATGTAATTGTCATTTATTCTGTATTTCCATTGTGTATCTCTGTCTTAAATGTATTGGAATGACCTACTTTATCAATTGAACAAGTGAAGTAAAGCGTTAGGCATCAAAAAATAAACAATTTGTAACTCTTACCATTTATGTGGGAAATGAGGATGGCAAAAAAGTTATATATAATCTGCACACTAATTCAAACCTTTGCGGTTACTCGTGATATGAGTGGATATTTTCATCTGCTATATATATAAAGAGAGTCGGAATAGGGGACAATTTTAAAGTTTGAACTTTATAGGTTTTGAATTCCAAAACAATCAGCTCAAGTAATTTTATATGTATTTGATAAATTCTTGAACACAGTAAGAAATGGATCTTGGAGTTAATTCAATACAAAAGCTGATTCAAAAGGCAAATATTGTCCATCCCGTAATTGGCTAAATAACTTCTTTATAACACCCTCATGCCCAGGGTTGAACATTTGAAGCGCAGAGAATTTTAATATACCAACATAATGAACAAAAATTTATGAGATTAGTCATGCTCTAATACCAAGTAAAAATTGATCTTTGGCCTAATATCAACTTCAAAATCAGAAGCATTGTATGATAAACTACAGAATTAGAAGCAAGATTAGGCTGAGGTCTGTGGGCTTCTACGGACTCTAAAGTTGATAAATTCTTCTATGGTCATAGTACCCTTTTAGTGGACTTGGGTGCAAGGGCGACCCCTTACTGCTTCAATCATATGTCTGTCATTTGCTTTCTGAAATTAAGGTTTTAAGTCCCCTCATGTAATCGATTTAAATGATATATAAGATGGACGGCTTTATTTTCTTTTTAAAAAATCCCAATAAAGAGACCATCCAAACCTTTTCAACAAGGACTAATATAAAATACTAGTCAAAATTATTGAATTCTGCCAAACTCGTAAATTAGGCCTACCTGTACCCCTGCCAAGGAGGAAGGCGAAGTGAAATAACACAGTTGAAGCCTTTCTTAGACAGAAAATTAAACAAGTAGAGATTACTAAACTTATCATCACTACTTTTAATACGTATCAAGATATATATGGCTATAGAGTAGAATATGATCGTTTAATGAAAGTCTTTGGGCTCTTTTTTTGAAGAAAAATAATTCTTATAATATTCGAAATGAATATATGATTATTTGACAATAGAGATTAGATCAGCATAACTAGAACTAGACCAAAAGTTAGAAAAGATGTGCCAATACTTGCATTTGAACTCTTAATTAGCTGAACAACAATCTATGTTACATTTACCATAGTTTTATTCCAAAAAAAAGACATAGAAGTTCTTTCACAAAAGAAACTTACAATTAGAAGTAGAAATCTATGTTACATTTACCAATAGAAACAAGCTGATAACGTTCGTCTGATCTACGGAGTGGCACAAATTGAAGAAGAAACTTTGTCCGCTTTAAATTTCCTTGCCCTAGCCTTCCCACAGCTTTCCAGAAAATTGGAAGTCTGTAACTAATTGATGCTGCAGAAAAATAAGAAATAGAAGCTGGTGAGGATAAAATAATATCTAATTTATCATGTGGATTTAATTATTTAACCTCTAGTTAAACAAAGAGTAGGAAATCCCCACCTCATTGGAAGTTCCAGCATTTTGCTCATTATAGCTGAAGATGCTAAATGGGTTCCAATTTCCATTAACCACCAAGTTACTCTCATCAACATTGTTCTCCTGATGGAAGCTGAGATGTTCATGTGTTCCAGGTTCTTCGCAACTTTCATTAATGGGCCTCCGAGATCTCGAAGGGGGGTTCAAATCATGAGCCAGGGCTTTGGATTTGCCAATTTGGCTCATTTTCTTTGTTTTTGTTCTCTCTCTAGCCCTGGCTCTTGCTTGATTCCTCGATTCTTTTGTAGGAGGTTCAAACGCAGCTCTACGAGCTGCACTAACCATCTTCTTCTTTTTCTTCCTCTTCTCTTCGCTAGCAGTTTCCTTATTTTTGTCACTAGAGGAAGTTTCATCAGTTCCTGATATAACTTCACATGACTCAGAAATAGAATTAGATGCACAAATTGCACCAACTCCAGTAGTGGTACTGCCGCTAATTTGCTTATTAGCATGAGGATGCCGGGCTCCTTCATTGCCTTTGCCGGTGAGCTCTTCAATGGCGGGCTCCGATTTATTAAGCAACCATTCTACAGTTTTACTTGCCTTGTCGAATCCCAACAAGTCCTGCAAACGAAAAAATTTGCGAGCAGCATCAATTGAAAGCCTCATCCTTCGATCTCTGGGACCACGAGCAGTGTTGATCTTGCTGTGTCGATCTTTATTGGTAGATCTCTTATTGTTTTTCGAGATCCGTCCACGAATAAAACTAATTCTGCTACTCATCACGCCCTCTCCTTCGTTTCCTCCGCGGCCTTCTCCACCTCCTCCTTCTTCAACTCCTCCTAGTACGTGATTGCTGGTGATTATAACATTGCCAGTGCAATTTAAAGGCTTAGCAACAGTTTCGGTACAGCTGTCAGCTAATAAGTTGTGAACACTCAAATCCTCTACAAACGGAGGTGGTTGTTGTTGAAAGTAATTATATAGATCATCATTATGATAACTTTGAAAATATAGTTCGTGTTCATATTGCATACAAGGAGAAGCTGGAATATTTTGGCTTATTAAAGAAGACAAAATTGAGCTGTAGTCGCAGTTATTGTTGCTTGAGGGATACATGTGTTAGCTTGAAGCTGTGGTGGGTCTAGATCTTGAGAAACACGGCGTAAACACAGCTAAAACTTCTTTTGATTTTGGTGCTAATTACGTGAGCTACCTGCAATAAGAAGAAATTAAACAAATCAAAGTTAGTAAACTTACTTATACGTGGCTCTATACAGTACTTAGAAAGAGAAAGCAATGAGTACTTTGAACTAAATGGATTGACCAAAATGTAGTACTGCGTCTCCTTCCCTTTTTTTTAATCCTGCTTGAGAACGACCGCGCTCGATACAATGTATGTGTGTGATTTGTACTCTATCTATGAATATATATATATATAGAGAGAGAGAGAGAGATTAAACATGAAGCTAGGTACAATTGGAGCTTGAGAAAGACAGGCATGGTACTATTATTGTGGAAGAGAGATAAAGGAGGAATAACTTTACCTTCAGAATAGTATAAATTAAAGAAACAAGAATTTCCTCCATCTATTAAAGAAAAAGTACTTGGAAAGAGAAAGGAAATTTGACAAAGATTGGGATAGGAAGGAAGGAAGGAAGCAGCTAATGGTACGTAGCGGTATTCTTGGAAGTGATCGTGCCCCTTCACGTGGTATCAGCTGACACACACAGAAAAACCACTCCCTCTCCCACCTCCTTTCTATAACCCTAGCTAGACCCTTCCCCTACTCAACCACATACATGACAGTGTAAAAATTGAAATATTTCAATGAGATATATTGCGCTCCATTATTAATCAAAGATCTTAAATTTGAGTTTTAGATATAGAAAAAATCTTCTTGAAGCTGTTGGCCACTCCTAGAATGGATCTTGCAATGTGAACCTCACAACTTTTAAATTCAACAAAAGAAGAGAAAAAGAAAGGCTAGGTGATCTTAAAATTAAAGCATCATCATTTTCATGTCAAAGTCGTTGATCGTAATCAATAAGTTAAATTTAATTAATAACAGGTTGCATGCTACCTTTCTGCCCTTGAATCTCATCTGTAAAGGAGAGGAGAATAATGGCTTCTGCATTTGAAACTACACGTGCCTTTGTCTAACTTGGATAGCGACAATCATTTTTATTTCAGTTAAAGAAGGGCGGAGCTACATTCAAGAGTGGTCAAATGAATACCCTTCGTTGCAAAACTTTTTCGAATATGTAGGTTAAATACAAATATTTTGAAATATATATATCAATTGTTGAACACCTTTAATACCAAAATTACTCATCTATGTTCTAAAAGTATGATCACCCTTAACAAAAATACTGACTCCGCCAACTGCAGTTATGTACTATAAACTCTAGCTTGAATAAAATAAACCTTGAGTAAATAGTATACTAATATGTTCGTGCATTTGTTTGCCTTGCCGTTTTCATACGTTTTTCAGTGGGAGCCTGAGACCTGGAAGAGGAGACCAGACTAAAGTAAGGCCTAACTTGAAAACAAATGAAGAGCTACAATATCGGATTTAGCCTTTACCCCTACCATATATATTAAGATAGCAAAATATGAGGCCATCGGAAATGCACCTGACCTCCAACACACCAAAAACTGAAGCTATAAATCCTTATTTTTAAAATTTATGTTCTACGATATTTGTATTATAAAATAAATCTTGATAAAAGATACTGTTTTTAAAAACTGATTAACAGAAAGTAGTGTATTACCTAAATTTAGATAAACCCCTGTGCATATCTAGCTCTGTGGAATTCAAATTTGACCTTTAGGGTTCCGCGTCCATGTCGCTTTCACTAAAAAGAGAACCCTCTCTCTTCCCCCACTCACCCCAAGACCCCCTTTGTCTCACCCACGAACCTTTTTCTCCATTCGTCCGTACTATCTCTTTCCCATCAACTACAGGACAACTTTGATCCAAATCATGTCGAATAAGTTGTGTTTCGATAAGTTATTTTTTATTTATTTGAGATAATTTATTCTATTTACAACTTGTCTGACTAATATTACGGCTAACCAAATATAAAATAAAATAATCTTATATTTTATTGAAAAATTATTATACTTTATCGAATTATTTCTATATGTTATTATGAAGTGAGAGATCATTGATAGATATGGATCTTTCCCAAATAGCTTTTAGATATAATACTATATTCCCCAACCCTGGCCATCCTCACCTGCCACTCACCTTTAATTAGTACCACTCTGATAAAATTAGAAAATTGATTAGTATTTGAACTTTAGACTTCTTAATATTACTAAACTCATTGATTATCATATTACTGATTGTAAAATTCAACACACATATAAACTTGAAAGTAAAACCACTAAAATTTAACCGAAATAGTAATTACTTTCTATTATGCATCTGCCCTTATTTGGAGGTTAATTCGTGAGAACGCAAATACATAAATATATTATAATTCACAACACAATATATATAAAGTCTCTGGATCGGAGCAAATTTGCTTTGAGCTCAGTACTGAAAAATATCCAAAAACTATTTTCGGTGAGAGTTCTCAGTATTTCGTTGAAAATATGCTTTCCACCATATATTTTCTCAGTGAGCTAATTAGATGAAAATGGAGTGGGAAAATTATATTCTATAATTGAAGTGGCTTGTACTTGTACTTGTCAAAGATGTGGACAAGAAGTCCTTTTGAAACCCTAACCAATGAGCTTTTTTTCTTCAAATGGTGAAAGTCCTTTTCCAACAAGGTAAAGTATCCACTTAGCATGGCATTAACTCTTTTCTCCATATATGCATGCCGCATTTATAAATGCTTTTACCATTATTTACAAGTCCAAATTAGGGCAGACAAAGGAGAGGGATTTTTATTTGTCCAGTTTTATAGTTTGGACTATATGTATACAGAAGGACCACTGGATATGTGGGGTTATTGTTCAGAAATTGAGATAACTATGAACCCAAAAAAATATGAGGAAGATGAAATGCACCATTGAATCTGAGGCCTGGGGTGATAATGATAGCCTATGAACCCTATGTATGTATTGGGGGTTAGTGTGGTCGCCAGTTAGGAGATGAGTTATTCGTGTAAATTAAATTTTGCGTAACTTGTACCTTGTTTTGGAATACTTTTTTAGCTATGCGGCCCATCTGTCTCAATTTATGTGGCATCTTTCGAATTTTGAAATTCAAACAAATCTACAACTTTTCATATATCTTTTAAATTTTTTGAATTGTCAATTGTAACTTATGGTACTTTTTACGTAATTTATAGATATAAATTTCATCTCAAGAAAATCAAAGATTTCATAAATAAATTCTCGATCAAACTTAAATTGTTTCACTCTCGAAAAAAGAAAAGTGTAATATAAATTGAAAGTAAAGGAGTATAAAATTAATCAATACACCAAATATATATATATACACATGGTGATCGATTAGCCATTTGAAATCTCATGTAACTAATTTATGCGTATGTTTTGAGGAAATCTATATATGTATTATTGATTTATATCGGATAAAAAAAATGAAATTACTAAACTTTGCATAAGAAATCTCTCTGCATAACTATATATTTCTTACTACATTTTATTAATACATACATAATTATAACCATTAATCAAAGAGAGTACTGCCCTTGAGTACACTCATTTCCATGGATAAAGAAAGAAACTTAAAATAGCCTTATTCTGTTGCATTTAATTTACTGTAGACTCAAACAGTACGTTTCTTTTGCTCTTATATTCTACCAAAAGCCAATATTGATTGGTGTAGAATAAGTACCAACTTTGAAACATACTTCTATGGCTCTACTTTGTCTTTAATTTATGTCCCTACCCTTTGATGTGAAATTCATCGTTAAATAGCTTATTATAAAAATATATTATTTCCTTATTATAAAAATATATTATTTCATCTCAATTTATAATATTAAGATTTGTATTGATTAAATTAATGAGAGAAATTTTTTGGAAAGAGAATTATAGTCTAAAACAAGTTATATATAAACATTTATATTATGTAGAGATATAATATTAATCATTTCATTATATAAATGGAGAAATTTAAAATTAAATTGTTATTAAAATAAAAGAATTTCATTCTTTTTTAATGACTAAGGAAAAGAATATTACATAAATTAAGACAAAAAAAATATAAACTTATGATAATCTATCTTTAATCTATCATCTCTAAATAAAATTAACAATGAATTTTTACGATTTAGTAACAGAACTTATTGATCACTAATTCCTATAATTTTTCAGTGCTCAAGTTCTAGTGCGTCAAATATAACAGATAATATATGGTTCAAATGTTTTTTAATGAGTAATGATCTATCTTTGTCAGCTTAATATTGCCTAGAATTAATTTTATTTATATGTCCTCCTTTTTCACACGTAAAATTTCTCCATCTAAAAGAGTTGATATAAATATTTTTCTAAATTTATAATGAATTCACTCAATTTAACCGTCTGCGGTGCTGTAAAAAGAGTTGGCTCAATTTAGAAGTTAGGTGACTAATGATACAAATCTAAACGAGCTCAGATAGAAAATTTATCAGGATCAAAATAATCAGGCGTCATGCTAAAGTTAGCAAAACAAACATTGATATTAATTAACAAGTTGTTGTTAATAGAGAGTTGATTTGTCAGATTTATTTCAAAAAGTTACTTGCTTTGTTAAAGAAAATTGAAATCAAGACGAAAGGTGACTTTCTGAGATGATGTACGAGTAGTTGAGTAAAGTTAGAAGTTTGAGTGGTTTGCTAATTCAAAATTGAAGGGTGTTTGATTTCATTTTTTTTTTAGCATGAAGAATTAAAGTGATTTAATTCCCCCATCATATAAAGATTGGATTATTAACTCTAAATTGTGCTTTTTACGATCAAAAAGGAAGAGAGAGAGAGAAAGAAGAAGGATGTCTCAAATTAATTGAATTTTCAAGGCCTTTTCAAGGTTCAAAATAGTTGAATTTTTCAAAATTCAAGATGAATGTTTGAAACTTTTTCCATATTTGCCCTTTCATTTATTGAACTTTTACATTTTCTAAGAAATAAATTACACTATATATTTATAATTTTACAAAGGGCAATAGTGAAAAGTGTGGTGTAAAGTTTGTGTTTGAATGTTTTTATTAATATGTGTGCATTACCTCACAAATTCAGTTTATATGAAACAGAGGGAGTACAATCTAGTGCCTTTATTTTAGGAATTTCTCATTATTCCACCATGCCAGAAGAAATAAAAAAATAAAAATAAAAAAACAAAGAAGTTTTTCATTTTCAATATGCTGTCTGCCCAACATATTGATCACTACTGTATCTACAGGAAAGCAGTTGTTCATTTTCTAGCAGCCTTTTCCTTTGTTTTGTAGCGATATATATAGTACTTCAGAAAAAAAAATTGCCAGAAAAGTGGAATAATACAAAGAAAATTAGCATAGTCCTAAGCAAAAATAACAACCACAAATAGAAAAATGAATGTTTTGCTAACAGCCATCTTCATCAAGAATTATATTATAATGACCACAATTAAATAAAACATTATAAACCTAGCTAATATTCTTTTAACGTGACTTGATTTGGATAGGTTCGAGTTGTCATTCAATCCAAAAGTTCAATTGTATTTTTATTTAGTGTTTACGGAATATATTCACCTGATTTAATTGGCTGTTTTTCAACACACAGTGGCGTTTATTTATTGACATAAATCCTAAACTTCCTGTCATCTTTTTTCTTCTCTAATTTTTATAATGAGTTGCTTGATGTGTATTTTTTCAATATATGTTTATTAATAATTATCGAAGGTGAGCGGAGTTAAAAATTTTAATTTATAAATTTAAAGTATAATTTATTTTTTTATATATCATTCATGCACAGGGATAATTAATCGAGGGACGTTGTAGCCCTTTATTGTATAGTCAGTGTATCATAATATATATTTAGTGTATAATTTATATATAAGTAATATATATTGTATAGTCCATGTATACTTTCTGTAACTTTTGGCAAGCTATATTGTATAATTATGCATAGTTTAGCTGATTTAGGATCATTTTTTATGTAAATAAACATGAGTTACATTTATTGTAAATTAATTAGTTTTTGTATATATATGAAATTATCCCATGCATATTATATTCAAGTTACGGACTTCTATATCAATCTATAATTATATTATGGTTCCACTATATAAAAGAAAGTCAATAAAATCACGTAATATTCTATAAACACTATAATTTTCCGAAAAAACAAACAAAAAAACGAATCAATTACTATTCGTATAATCTTCGTTTCCTCGAATCAAAAGATATTCCAATTAGAAGTGGTTCCAAAATCAACTCAAAGTGCATCCAAATGCACGGAAATGTTTTATGGGTATTTTATTGGGATATTGTTATTTTATATGTTTTTCTTTTACATATTTATTTAAGAATGACTAAATCGATGTACAATATATTTGAAGATTTATATGACTATAGTTTAAGTGAGAATGATCGAATTCAACCAACATGTTACATACCTCCAAACTTCACAGTCATCTTTCTTCTTCCCTAATCCCTATATAATGTATGCTCAATATGTATTTTTTTCAATATATATTTATTAATACAAAAAAGGATCAAATATGCTTTTGTACTATTAGTTTAACTGTACTCTTTGTTATATTTTTTGATTCAAATATACCCTTCTCTACATTCGGGCCAAATATACCTCTCGTCTTATACTTTAGCATAAATTTTTCCCTCAATTTTAACAAATAGTCAAATGATACGCTTCTAATTTCTTCTTCTTTTGAATTTGTTATTTTCTCTTTTAATATTATTTGAATATTGATGAGTTTAAATTTTAAGTCGTGGATTAGAGTACTTCATATGATGAACATCGATAAATAAGTACTTATGTAATGATGAGTGTTATGCCGAAAAAATGACCGACTTTAAAGAAATAATTTAAAAATTGTTCGAAAATCGAGAATCAATCCAAACTTAATTAATTTAAGCGAAATCAATTCTCGAGATTCGAAAAGACACAGAGTCGCCACCTAATTTTACGGA
>JAOTQR010000092.1:18731908-18777629 GCA_025774065.1 Solanum ossicruentum | reverse complement strand
AACAAGAAAAACAATGAATTGCTGTTAATATATTCATTATTTCCTAAAAGGAAAAAACTGAAAGGTATTCCAATTATCAGTTCTTAAATTCAACTTAAATCCCATCCAAAATGCACAGAGATTTTTTATGGATATTTTCTTTGGATATAGTTATTTAACACATATTTTTCTCCACATTTATTTATTTTGGAGAACTTTAGATTGATGTGCAGTATTTAAAATTTTACATAGCTGAAATTTAGCTAAAAATGATCGAATTCGACCAACATGTGATTAAACTTCAAATAAAAATAATTAAATTTCACCATGTGTTTAAGGTTCAGAAAAAAATAAAGCTGTCTATGACTAAGGTTAAAAAAAAATTAACTGAACTTCAATCAAATGTTCCTAAAATTTAAACAAAAATAACTAAATTTAAACCATATGTGTTTGAACCTCAACGTTACTTAGACATTTTACTTACAGTTATGCTTTTGACAAGTCTAATTTTAGACATCTCGTATCTAAGGTTGCTCTAAAGGAACATACTTATAAATTTAGAAATGTCACAAACATATATCATTCAATTAAATAGTTTATTAATATGACCCAAAATATCAACAAACACATTGATAGTATATACGTTGTGTGTAAATATATCAGTGTTTTAAAAAGTATCATCAAGATGCGCTTAGGTGAGGGGCTTTGGCAATATGCCCTGAGACTCGTGTGGGATTTAGTTCAGTGAGACTTACACCCTCAGTACTCGACTGTGCAACTTAAATGCACTTAAAGGCACAATGCTCAAGGCTCAACCTAACATTTTTTACACAAAACTATTTGTTAAATTCTTTAATTAATGTTAGTGATTTTTATAAATTTTTAATAAATAAATAATACTTAATAGTAATTTTGTGAGACTTACACCCTCAGTGCTCGACAGAGCAACTTTAATGCACTTAATGTCCAATGCTCGGGGCTCGCCTAAAATATTTTACACAAAATTATTTGTTAAATTTTTTTAGTTAATATTGGTGATCTTCATAATTTTTAATAAATAAATAATACTTCATAGTAGTTTTTTCATTTATATATAAATAAAAAAATTGAGAATAACTAGTATTGCATCTTTACTATCCGGTACACCATCAGGGTATGTTAGCTCTTCGATAGAATATTGGCCCATAATACTACAGGCCCAAATGCAACAGGCCCATATATACCTAGCTCAAGAATCGAGAATCTCAGCTACTAGATATAAGGCTCTCCAGAATCTGGACACCCCGCCATACTCTTTCCCGCCAATCCATATTTCTCCATCTCCCCCATTACTCTGCGAAGTTAAGTTAAAGAAAGAATGGATGAAAAGTTTGACGAACAGAGCAAGCTTCCTGAGCTTAAACTTGGTAAAACCCTAATTTGTTAAATCTTCCATTATAAACTAACAAGTTTGTTCATATACAAGTCTTTTTACAGCTATTTTTTTAAAGATAAATTTCTCTTCATATTATGTGTTAATTAATTGGATACTGAGGATTCATATGAGCAGGACAACTGATTTTGAGTTTTGATTTTAGTTTGATTAATTGATGTGTGTTACTGTGAATGATTTCGTTGTAGATGCTAGGCAAGCTCAAGGGTTTCTCTCATTCTTCAAAACCCTACCCAAGGTAAATACTTATTCATTATTTCTACCGTACCAAACAATATTATTCTGCTTAAGTAGTTATTGCCCACTGTTAGAAGGTTTGTTAATGGAGAACTCTTTATTTCTTTGTTGCAGGATCCAAGGGCAGTTCGTCTCTTTGATCGCAGGGTGAGCTTTCTTTCATATCTCTGCTCTTTTTTTGGGCAATAATTGTGCTTGTCGGAACCTGCTTGCACCTCCATGGTTCCGGTGTTTCTTTGCCCACCAAGAGTTAGGTAGATAGAGAGAAATGTGTAGCTTTTTTTTAGCTCTATTGTGATTCTAACACTGGTGTCTTGTGGTCTATGTACCAATTAGGATTGTTAGATTTGTGTGAACAAAGTCCTGCAATGGTAGCTTAAAAGAAAAGTAAGCTACTGCCTACTAATAAGTTGTTGGGTACTTTTAGTGCTGTGGAAGCCTTCTGGAAAAACTGTGTGGGCAATCTTGGGTGCCCTTGCGCTTGCCATTATTATTTGTCTTTGCAGCTACATTTAGTGTTCGTCTTTTTTAGTGTTGTTTGAGATTCTTGAATAAACGACTACATCCTTTTATGCTTGTCATTTGTGTTCTTTGTTTAGCTTGTATTTCCATCTGAATTAGGTTGGTCTCACTTTTTCTTTCTTAAGTCCAATAAATGACAGTTATTTCATCTTCTTTTTTAATGCTTTCCATACTTTGCCTTTAAGGTGATGCAGCATCTCCATACTTTCTGTGTTTCCTGGCACCTATAGTTTTTGTTGGCTGGTTGAATAACCTGTCAAAACTTCTTTCTGTTTCTGTGCCTTGTTTTTTGTCTGGTAATTGGGTGCTATTAGTTTGAATTTTTTTCTCTGAATTCTAAAACTTCATGTAGTTGTGATCTTTTGTCCTTTCATGTTTTGACCAGAAACAATTTTTGGTTTTGGTACCAGTGTGCATTTTCTTCTTTTGTAAAATATTAAATGCATCTTCGCCTTTTAGGATTATTATACTGCTCATGGAGATGATGCAACTTTCATTGCAAAGACATATTACCATACCACAACTGCTTTACGACAGTTGGGTAATGGAGTTGGTGCTCTTTCCAGTGTTAGTGTGAGTAGAAACATGTTTGAAACAATAGCTCGTGACATTCTCTTGGAGAGGATGGATCATACTCTAGAATTGTATGAGGGCAGTGGTTCAAACTGGAGACTAGTCAAAAGTGGCACCCCAGGAAATTTTGGAAGTTTTGAGGATATTCTGTTTGCTAATAATGAAATGCAAGATTCTCCGGCGATTGTTGCTCTTGCCCCCAAATTTGGTCAGAATGGATGTACAGTTGGGTTAGGCTATGTCGATATTACTAAGAGAGTTCTTGGTTTAGCTGAATTCCTAGATGATAGCCACTTCACCAATTTGGAGTCTGCTTTGGTTGCTCTTGGTTGCAGAGAATGTCTTGTACCAACAGAGACTGGGAAATCCAGTGAGAGCAGGCCTCTGTATGATGCAATATCAAGATGTGGGGTGATGGTAACTGAAAGAAAGAAAACTGAATATAAAGGGAGGGATTTGGTACAGGATCTTGGTAGGCTTGTCAAGGGTTCAGTAGAACCTATTCGAGATTTAGTCTCTAGTTTTGATTGTGCAGCAGGTGCTTTGGGGTGCATACTTTCCTATGCAGAACTACTTGCAGATGAGAGCAATTATGGAAACTACACAGTCAAACAATACAACCTCAATAGTTACATGAGATTAGATTCTGCCGCCATGAGAGCACTGAATGTTATGGAGAGCAAATCAGATGCTAATAAAAATTTTAGCTTGTTTGGTCTCATGAATAGAACCTGTACTGCTGGAATGGGTAAAAGGTTGTTGCACATGTGGCTGAAACAGCCTCTACTAGATGTAGACGAGATTAACTGTAGACTGGATTTAGTTCAAGCATTCGTGGAGGATGCTGCACTTCGCCAAGATTTGAGGCAGCATCTGAAAAGAATTTCAGATATTGAGCGGCTGACACACAGTCTCGAGAGGAAAAGAGCCAGTTTACTGCACGTTGTAAAACTCTATCAGGTTCTTTTTCTTTCTCCTTTTCTCCATCTCCCTCTCTTGTTCGCCGGACTACATAGATTTCAATCAGCTCTATATTGAGAAGTACAAATGGCTTTAATCACCTCTTTTCTTTGCTAAATAATGCGCAGGTCCTGGCTTAAATTTTTCTTTTCTTCATGTGCAGTCAGGCATCAGAATACCATTTATCAAAACTGTTTTGGAACGTTATGATGGGCAATTTGCAACAGTAATCAGGGAAAGGTATATTGATTCTCTTGAGAAATGGAGTGATGACAATCATCTGAATAAGTTCATTGCTCTTGTGGAAACTGCTGTTGACCTTGATCAACTTGAGAATGGAGAATACATGATTTCTTCTGCGTATGACCCAAATTTATCTGCTTTGAAAGATGAGCAAGAGACATTGGAGCAACAGATTCATAATTTGCACAAACAAACTGCCAATGATCTTGATCTACCTATTGACAAGTCTCTTAAACTAGATAAAGGAACACAATTTGGACATGTCTTCAGAAT
Organism: Solanum ossicruentum; assembly: GCA_025774065.1. Classification (NCBI taxonomy): domain Eukaryota; kingdom Viridiplantae; phylum Streptophyta; class Magnoliopsida; order Solanales; family Solanaceae; genus Solanum; species Solanum ossicruentum. Next base: position 18,773,410 of record JAOTQR010000092.1, on the reverse strand, counting down.
TACCAAGAAAGAAGAACCAAAAGTCAGGAAGCAGCTAAATTCTCACTACATTGTTCTTGAAACACGCAAAGATGGGGTAAAGTTCACCAATACAAAACTCAAAAAGCTAGGAGATCGGTACCAGAAGATCTTAGACGAGTATAAGAGCTGTCAGAAAGAACTGGTAGCTCGGGTAGTTCAAACAGTTGCGAGTTTCTCCGAGGTATGTATATTATTTGATATATTTTGTTGAGCCTCCTCCTCTTTCCCAGCCCATTTAGTTGAGTTTTACCAAGTATTTTCTTTCCAGGTGTTTGAAGCAATAGCTGGTTCACTTTCTGAGTTGGATGTGCTGCTGAGTTTTGCGGATTTGGCTTCCAGTTGCCCAACTGCCTACTCAAGACCAAATATCAGTCCACCAGTATGGACATTTTTTCTCTTTTCGTGTAAGATGATACTGATGCCATCTTAAGTAAATTATATACAGCTAATTTGGTGATGTTGCCATGTAGGATACGGGAGATATCATACTTGAAGGGTGTAGACATCCTTGTGTGGAAGCTCAAGACTGGGTCAACTTCATCCCTAATGACTGTAGACTGGTATGTGTTCTATAGTGTTGAAATGTTCTGCTCTCTGATATTTTATCTGGACAGCATTAACGTACTTCTTTGGTCTTCCCAGGTTAGGGGAGAAAGTTGGTTTCAGATTATCACAGGCCCTAACATGGGTGGAAAGTCGACCTACATTCGTCAGGTGTGAGTTCAGTATTTTGCTGAAAGTTCGTTTTGCCTTATTTAGAATCTCACTAGGTATGTGTGGGACAAGTTTTCCATCAAATAAATGTTAATGTAACAAGGAATTGCTTTTCAGCTGTTCCTGCTTGTGAGGCTGTTTCTGTATATTCAATTATTCACAGAATTCATAATTATTTGCTTGAAGATCTGATTCTGTTTGTATTCCAGTATTATTCTGTATTCAGTGTTCACGCATTATTCCTATATTAAAACTGTCTCTCTAGAAGAATCTTAATTATTTTGCAAATTTTCACTAACAGGTAGGTGTGAATGTCCTGATGGCTCAAGTTGGCTCATTTGTTCCATGTGACAATGCTACCATTTCTATTCGTGATTGCATTTTTGCTCGTGTTGGCGCTGGAGATTGCCAGGTGAGAGAACATATCCTTGTTGAATATCTAGAAACGTAAGTATCTACTTACTCAATATGGTGCCTGTCAAAACAGAACATGCTAGCCCTTCATAACTTTTTGGTGTTCATCCAAATAGTTTGCATTTAGGCATATTGATCGATCCATCCTAATTAATAACTATATGCTGATGTCTTAAAAGTCCACCCTGTTCTAGTTCTGATTAAGTGTCTCATTTTCCAAATATAGTTGAACTACATGTCAAATTAGCTTAAATTAGTTTCATCAAACTGGGCTTGTTCATTGTGTTCTAGATGTTTTCCACTTCTCTTTTGGTATTATGCCTTTTAAGTGGAAAAGGCTGGGCTTGATTATGGAGCTGAAGTTCTCTCTGCATAGTTTTTTTTAATAATCAGAAGTCTTTGTACATAAAGTTGAATTGCAATCAATGTAACTGCTCAACAGAATTATGCCTTCCCTTATGAAGTGAATGATCTTAATCTCCAAAAGAAAAGGGAAACCTTGCATATGGCCTTGCCTTCAGTAAGTACTTGATTCCACAATCTCATCAAACCCGCTCCTGGCTCTCCTATGTACTCACAAGGAATGGAGAACTTCAATTTATGCTATTTCTTTAAAGTTTGACATCCTCTGCCCTCCAAATTGTCCCACACTATGCATGCGGGGAACTATCAATGTGTTGTTAAGTCCACACCTAAGCCTTCTGACTACTTGCGGCAACAGTGCAAAGCACCTCTTCCACTGCCTGTTGTATAGCTCAATCATGCTAAACACATTAAACATCAGTGCATCAGATAGTGTTGATCTTGCTTGCGATACCAATTGGACCATAAAGCATTGAATTTCACCACATTTATTCCTACTTTTGATGTTTGTAGTAGAATGACCAATGTCTTCTCCTTTATCTTCATGTAGGAAATGTCCCAGACTGGATATTTAGGTTAGAAACAGCTCGTAATTCATAGTCTGCCATTTGCCCAAAATAAATCTTATTCTTTTGTATATTCGTTCATAACTGGTAAAGTTGTTGCCATGTGATCAGGAGGTCACGGGTTCAAGTCTTAAAAGCAGTTTTTGGCAGAAATGCAAAGTAAGACAACGTACAAACAATAGACCCTTGTGGTTGGGCCTTTCTCGAACCCTGCGCATAGCGGGAGCTTTAGTGCACTGGGCTTGCCGTTACAGAATGATGGTTAGACCATCTTTGTTGTATGGGGTGGAGTGTTGGCCAATAAAAAATGCACATGTTCAAAAGATGCCGGTCGCATAGATGAGAATGTCGAGATGGATGTGTGGTCACATCAGGAGTGATAAGATTAGGAATGAAACCATTCAGGAGAAGCTAGAGGTGGCGCCTGTGGCTGATAAGATGAGGGAAGCGAGACTGTGATGGTTTGGACATATGCAGAGAAGGAGTACCGATGCTCCTATTAGGAGGTGCGAGAAGTTGGATTTGAGAGTTACACGGAGGGGTAGAGGTAGATCGAAGAAGTATTGGGAGGAGGTGATTAGACAAGATATGGTGAAACTTGATCTCACCGAGGACATGACCTTAGATAGGAAGGAATGGAGGTCGCGAATTAGAGTAGCAGACTAATAGGTTAGTAGGTTGATGTTTGGCCATGGGGTATAGTAGAGTAGTAGGAGTTGTCCGATGTTGTCTTTATCTGCCTTATATATGTTATGTGTCTCGTATTTATTTGCTATCATGTGTTTTTTGTTATTAGTCGCTCTTTCTGTTCATTTTCTCTTTCTCTTCCTTCATGTTTTCCATATGTAGTTTATTCTGCTTATGGGTTTTTGTGACGAGGGTTCCCAGGAAACAACCTCTTTGAGGTAGTGGTAAGGTCTGCGTACCTTCTACCCTCCCTAAACCCCACTTCTGGGGTTCCATTAGATATGTTGTTGGTTTCCTGAATAACAAATGGAACTAAGAGGCTTGTTTTTCCTTCTTCCTCTTTGAATCAGCTAAAGGGGGTTTCTACTTTTATGCAAGAGATGCTTGAGACTGCATCGATCTTGAAAGGGGCTACTAATAGATCATTGATTATAATTGATGAGTTGGGCCGTGGGACGTCGACTTATGATGGCTTTGGTGAGTTTCTGATTTGTGAATATATATAAACAATGTTTCTTAAAATTCCACTTCTTGTATTTACTATTTACTTGACTTGGTTTGCTCTCTTGTATTGCGTCATTACATGATATAGATGTGCAGGACCTGTCATGTAACCCGATTTTGAACCTTCCACTTTTTAATTTGATTGGTATGAGATTTTTGGAACATACATCCTTCTCCACATAGGAACAAAAACACAAGCAGAGTAAAAACCATTATATGTTGCATCTCCTAATATGCTTTCTGTAAAATATTCTTATCTCTGGTTCTGCAGGCGAGTTTCACTCTGAAACTGGTTTCATAACTATGTTTTTTCCCATGTACCTGGAAATGAACCATTCCATGCTGCCTTTCATATACACAACAACAACATTACTCCAATGCCTCAAAGGCTCCCGCCCATTGCGGGATAAGGGGGGGTCGGATGTACGCAGTCTGACCCCTATGTTTAAAAACATAGAGCGACTGTTTCCGAATGACCCATGCTGCATTTCATATAAGTTTGCCATTTATTGAGCTGAGTGCTTGAATGATCATTCAACTTATAGTAATTGGGACTGAAGTCACTCAACTTGGTTTTATCTTCTAAAAGTCATCCAACTTTGCCTAGTTAGTTTCCATGGTCATTTTAGCAAGACATACAATTTTCAGTACCTATTTAATGACGTGGAACCTCTATAAGTTTTTAGGAAAAAGTAATTTAAAAACTAAAATCACTATGTAAATTTGTCTAGGACCCAAACCATATTTAAATATTAAAATCAATAGCTTCCAGGCAAAGTTGAATGACTTTTGGAATTCAACAAAGTTGAATGACAATGGTGGCCTATTACTATAAGTTGAGTGACCATTAAGGCATTCAACTCGCCTTTCATATTAAACATAATATTACCCTTCTACCTTTCAAAACGAAATAGAACGGGCTTATTTTGGTTGGCATGGTTGTACTATTTCATGGCGTGTGAATTAACTATTTTATTCTTTACTAGCAACGAGATCAATGATATTAATGATAAAGCATGATGATAGTTTTACTGTCCTATTCTTCCATAACCTAGGCCGACACACATTTGTAAAGAAAGGTTTAACTAAGCATAGAGGCAAACTACTTGAGCTTTACGAAGGAAAACTGGGCTTGGGAAATGTTGACGAAAAGTTGTTGGTCAAAGCCCTTCCAATCAATGTTGTTAGTTCTCTACCATGTTGTCCACTGTAGGAGATTAAGGTTTCAAATATTATACAATCAGCTTGGAACCATATCTAATCTAAAGCCCTTCTAATTTGCATCCTGAAATATCCATGGGCACTGAATAATTTTTGTCCTTTTCTCCTTTTGGGGTTTTTTTCCGAGCGTGAACATTGCTGAACTAGCGTTATTTCCTTGGCATCTTTGTTGAATCATTAGGTTGGTTCGCCACTACTACATAACCGTTTCGTGTATTTTATTCACATTATCAGGTTTAGCTTGGGCTATTTGTGAGCACATTGTCAAAGAAATTAAAGCACCAACATTGTTTGCAACTCACTTTCATGAGCTGACTGCATTGGCCAATGAGAATGGAGACAATGGGCATAAGCAAATTGCTGGTTTGGCAAATTTTCATGTCAGTGCACACATTGACTCTTCTAGTCGCAAGTTAACTATGCTTTACAAGGTATGTTTATCTTCCTCTCTTTCTGGCTATTTCTGACTCATTCTTGCCTTGTCCCAGTAATTTTGAAGTGCTATGAGTAGTTTATTTCCAGATAAATTTAATTTAAAAAATGTTTCTTTCCTGATTGACTTGTAACTGTTAGGTTTGGGATGATTTTGATATTCAATAAGGGAACTTTTGTGTCACTCACATAAGTGGAGTGACAGCTAATATGGATGTCAGAAAAATCTTACTAACTCATCAAAAAAAAAGATAAAAAGAGCATTTGTTGTGTTTAATAAACATGTGGTTTCATAACATTGCTTAATAGCTCATTGAATTCAGCTTATGGCAATGAGTGAGCACTTTCCATTAATTGCTTAGTTAGTATTTCTTGGTACCCTATTTATGTCAGAATCTGTTTTGTATATGCATTATGGCTTCACATGCAATCTGAAGTTTATTTGGTGGCCGCAACAAACAAACCGTCACTTCAAATAGTTGATTTCACAGGTTCTAATGTTGAATTCTTGTAACATGGACTGAAAAACTAGTTTCATGTGCCTTATTAGAACTTGAGCGTTGCTCGGCATCTAATCATTGTACCCTTCCAGGTTCAACCCGGTGCTTGTGATCAAAGTTTTGGTATTCACGTTGCAGAGTTTGCAAATTTTCCACAAAGTGTTGTGGCGCTAGCCAGAGAAAAGGCATCTGAGTTGGAGGATTTCTCTCCTAATGCTATGATGCCAAATGACTGTAAAAAGGTATTTTCCTTTGGTTACTTTCCTATGCTCAGCACAAATATCATTAATATTTTTGCATCGTTCCATTTTAAATTTAGGATCATGTTTGGCTGTTGGCAACCCCTTCTAGAGGCAACCTTAAATCTCCTTTGTTTCAAAATCATATGCAAGATTGCTAAACGGGTCTAGCTATAGGTGATAATGTAAAAATGGCCCTTCTGTTATTTAAGCTTTTGGTAATCTTAATCATTCAGGATCTCATTTGATGATTTTGAATGGTCAATGGTGTAGTACCTCTTGGAAAACAGTATAGTGGCGCTATCACATGTAACTTAATTTTCCCCTTGTCTTGACCCTAGTTGATTTTGGCTTCCCCTGTCTTCTTCGAGACGGGACATGTAACCAGATTTTAGGTCAATTACCACTTCAGAGTACTACCCTCAAGTTTTTAGTTATCATGGATGTATAAATTTGTTTTTGTTCTTCCAGGCAGTCTCAAAGCGGAAGAGGGAATTTGACCCAGATGACGTGTCTAGAGGTACTGCCCGAGCTCGTCAATTCTTACGGGATTTCACTCAGTTGCCACTGGATAAGATGGATCTAAAGCAGGCCTTACAACAGTTGAGCAAAATGACGACCGACCTGGAGAAGAATGCAGTTGACAGTCTCTGGCTTCAGCAATTCTTTAGTTCTTAAGATTAGTAAAGCCTGGGTTGGAAAATGAGACGAATGGTCTTGTTTAGGCCAAATTTTGAAGTTCTATTTAAATCCTCTGTATATTTTTGTATGCATCCTGTGTCTATAGTAAACTTTGTGTTATGATCAGCTAACAGACTGACATGGGCAGTACTCTATTTAATTGTTCCTTCGCAAACGAGTAAACAACCTTCCTGTTCCCCCAAAATATCCTTAAGGTCTGCATATATTTTATCCTCATCATTTTTGCTTGCATAAAATTTAATCATCACTGGGAATTTGGAAACCAACCCCTCTCAGCAATAGGTACAGAGAGAGCAGGAGTGGAAATAAATTGGAATGGTAGTCGAATCAACCAATAAATAGATAAGAGATATAAATAAACACATGGAAAAAAAATATCAGTTTTCTAGTGTAGTGAAGTCTGTCGCACCTGGAACCATTACTGATTACTCCAGTATTTAATTAAGTGCAGCTCAACTCAGTTTGTTGCTCTAACTACCCAAGAATACCATAAATAAGCTTGCAATTAATTTTGCAACTTACCCAAGAAACATACCGTGTTCGAAGTCTTGTTTTTTTATACTGGTATTGTCCAGAGCAGCTTGTGCATTAATTACACGGGACATCTACTCCCTCAGTTCATCTTTGTTTAACCTTTATATTGTTTTGGGATGTTCAACAATACCTATCTGCTTTATGAAATCAAGAAATAATTTTACATTTAGTTCCTAATTTGTTTTTATCATTAATTATAATTATTTCTCTATTTTATTTTTCATGATATTGTATTTATATATTCAAATGATAATTTGGTTAAATCACCTTCATTATAACGGCATAGTACTACTAAATATTAATCGCTAATAACCTTTAGGGGAGAGGGAAAAATAGATCTTTTCTTAAACTCAAGAACTGCCCTTCGTGAATAAAAAGACAGTGGACTAGAAAGAAGATAGGAAGAGTAAAAGGCGAAAAAAAATTATGTAAGACTAAATTTCTGGATTATTTAATAATGCATTAAATCCTAGAAAAAAATGTCTTCTGACTTTGACAGGAAAAGGTCATTGAGGCTTTAAATCAGGCATTCCTAGTTGAAAATTAGGTAGGAAATTGATAGTTATCTTGTAATGAAGCATTGATTGAGCCAGACCAAATAAACAACTGAAGAAGAAAAAAGTACTTTTCAACTACTATTCATAGGATAATTTAATAAAATAAATAGTTATTAATATCTTTTGAAAGGGATTGTAAAATAGTACAGTACAAATTAGACAAGGAATTGATTAACTATAATTAATTGATAAAAATGTATGTATTTGTTTTTTTACTTATCCACTTTAAACTTTGAGCGTGTTAAAAAATAGCAAATGAAAGTAAAAAATGGAGTAAAAAGAAATAATTGTTACTCCCCCTCCGATTAATAATACACATTTCTATATTTAATATTCCTTTTATCCTATTTTATATGACATCCTTTCCTATTTAATTCATCTCAAAAAGAATGTTACTTTACTATATTCAAAACAAATTAACTTCAAAATTCCATTTTTATTGACAAAATGATTTGCAGCCATATAAATATTTATGAATGATTTTAGGCCAAACATTTCAAAAGTCTTTTTTTCTTTAATATTATACCAAATCAAATGATTCCACATAAAATGGGATAAAGTACTTCTAAATTATATATTATTACACAAATATGTATTATTTATTTCAGATGATAAATTTTAAATTTATCCATCCTAGATTCTACTTGGATGGTTCTATTAAGTATGTTTTTATTGTTTGTTATTAAATTTCATGTCAAAAGTAAAACGAAATCATATAAAATATAGTAGTAAAGCTTTTACCGGTGAGTGCTATGTATGAAAGCTTGTTTCCCTCCATTAATGCATGGTTTGTTATTCAAACTTTATAGGTGAGCTCCTTCCCTTTCTCCATTTTCTCATCTTTCGCCGTTTCCTTGTCCTCCCGCTATTTATATCCACTCCCATCTTCAATTCTTCCATTCATCATTTCTCTTTAGACCTAGCAACGATGGCGACATCGCTTTCCAATTCTATTTCCTTCTTTCTTCTCATGATCATCCTCTCTGTTTCCTTCCTTCCTAATGCTCTCTCTCGTCGTTCACTTCTTTCTTCCTTTCCACACTCCCAAATCCTCGATGTCTCAAAATCCATTCAAAATACCCTTCGAGTTCTCTCTCCCTATTTCAAATCTCTGCAACAACAAGAAGCAACAAAACAACAACGACCGCTTTCTTCTTCTACATCTTCCTCTGCATTCTCTGTACCAATGTATCCTCGTTCTTCTCTTGTGAAACCCCAACACTTATGAATCTCTAACTCTCTCTAGACTCGCTCGTGATTCTGCCAGAGTTTCTTCACTCACTGCTATGCTTCAATTTTCTCCCGCTAATTTTACTTATTCTGATCACAAACTTGAAGAATTTCAATCCCCTGTTATTTCTGGATCAAGTGAAGGGAGTGGTGAATATTTTACTCGTCTAGGAGTTGGAGAACCAGCGAAGGAGTTTTACATGGCGATTGATACTGGCAGTGATATCAATTGGCTTCAGTGTGAACCCTGTTCCGATTGTTACCAACAAGTGGATCCCATTTTCGATCCGTCTGATTCCTCCACATACAATCGGGTCTCGTGCGACTCACAGGAGTGCTCGGCACTTCATGCCGGGGGTTGTTTTGACAATACGTGTATGTATCAAGTAAACTATGGAGATGGATCGTTTACACAAGGAGAATTAGCGACTGAAACGGTATCGTTTGGAGACTCTGCATCGTTCTCTAATGTTGCTATAGGCTGTGGCCATGATAACGAAGGTCTATTTAGTGGTTCAGCTGGGTTGTTAGGTCTCGGCGGCGGCTCATTATCTCTTCCGTCTCAAGTCAAAGCGATATCGTTTTCCTATTGCCTTGTAGACCGTGATTCTGATTCTTCATCGCCGTTGGAGTTCAATTCCGCCGTACCCAGTGACTCGGTGTTGGCCCCATTACTACGAAACTCGAAGAGAGACACTTTTTTTTACTTGTTTCTGGAAGCAATCAGTGTCGGCGGCGAGTTATTACAGGTTCCGGCGAGTAATTTTCAGCTGGACGATAATGGCAAGGGAGGGATTATCGTGGATTCAGGAACATCAGTGACTCGTTTGCAGAGAAGCGTTTACAATGCTTTACGTGATACATTCCTGAAATACAGTCAGAATTTGCCGTCAGATGACGGTTTCGAGCTGTTTGATACTTGCTTTGATCTGTCGTCGATGGGAACGGCGAATATTCCGACGGTAGCGTTACACTTTCCCGATGGAAAAGCGCTGCCGTTGCGGGCGCAGAATATCCTGACCCCGATAAACTCGTCGGGAAAGTACTGCTTAGCGTTTGCTCCGACGGACGAAGCAATGTCGATAATCGGAAATATACAGCAGCAGGGGACGCGTGTCAGTTATGACCTGGCTAATAACCTTATTGGATTTAGTCGTGATAAATGTTAGTAGAGTGGCAATTTATAGCTGCATCAAATTAAAAACGAAAAAAGACAAAGAAATAAGATATTTGGTGTGCCATAATGAATTTATTTATGATGGTGCTTTTTATTTTTAATTTATATACTGGAGCAGTGCTCTCAATGTTACTTATTCACATTATTAAAAATATTTATTTCAAATTTTAGATAAAATTGATTCATTTTCATTTTCCTTTAAAATTAATTCCTTTTTGGAAAATATAAATATTTATAGTTATAAAGTGTGTTAAAAAGAGTGAACTGATAAATTAGTAAAAGTATCATTCTCCTTCTTTGTTAAGGTAAGAATAAATGAAAAAGTGAACAAATAATATAGGGAAAACAAAAACGAAACGCCGTTGCCGGGGATCGAACCCGGGTCACCCGCGTGACAGGCGGGAATACTCACCACTATACTACAACGACTTGCTTGTTAAGTCCCCTGTTAAAGGCTATTAATGTTTTCTTCAACATGGGACAACACCATACCTTGTGTTATGAACATTTACCTTTTAAATTGTTATACTTGCGATACTGGAAGGCTTATAGGATAGGGCATTATGGTATAAAGAATAATTCCTAACTAAACCACTTCGAGTGATAGACTTACCGAAGTAAAGATATTTTTTTAATACTAACATGTTTGGATTGACTTTTTACAAGTAGTTTATAAGTTAAAAGTCAAGTGCTTAGAATCTCTAAACTTTAAAAGTTACTTTTAAAAAAAAAAGTTGAAAAATAAGTCAAATACAAAAAGCTTATAAAAGAGGTAATAGAGCAAAAGGGCAATATTTTTATGTTGTTAACTAATTGCAGGAATACGAAGAGCATTAACTACGTACGTTTATCAAATGGCTCAAAGACTAATTATGTCTTCTCCTCAAAGAAAGACACAATTGAATCAGCTTTGAGTTATGAGAGTTGGACGCCTAGAAATATCCATTTTCTTTGACACTTCTTTTAAACGGAAAAGAGTTAACGAATTGAATTGCTTTTGGCTTTGGATCATACATGTTTTGATAGGATATATTAAATTATTTTGATGTCATGATCTATATTTAGTTATTATACCAGAAATCACTTTTAAGCTTTATATCCACATATTTTTTCAATGATAATAACTATTATTCTATCTCTATAAAGTAGTGATAAGGTTTGTGTATATTTAACCTTCCATAAACCCCATTTATGATATTTCACCGGATATATTGTTGTTCTAAAATCTATTTATCAATAAAAATTTTATCTACATAATCGAATTTGACTTTATAGTAGAAGCTAAACAAAATAAAATCCATGTTCCAACTACAAGCATTTGTAGCTATTCAATTGATAACATTCAATTTGGTTCTCTCTAATTTTCAGCTTCCAAATAAAGGATGATTGACGAATACCAAGACTTAAAGATCACAAAATATAAACACGGGAAGCTTGCTTATGTTAAAGAATCAAAAAAAATACGAAAATTCGGAAACCGCTAGTTTACTAGCAAAGTAATTGTATATAACAGTTCCACTACAATACTTTTGACAACCAATTTTGTGAGTTAAACCCGACAATTCAATAATTATTTCAGTGAAATGTCAAGCTTAGGAGAATAAGCTTATGTTTGACTACTCTCTGACAGAACTGCTACATGTCCTAAATAAGAAGTGTTCCACCAGAATGGAATGCAGAAACGTAAAACTACAAATAAAAATCAATTTGTTTGATATCAAATTGAAGCATCTATTGTTTTAAAAATACACCTCTATAACATGAAATACATAATCGAAATAAAGATGAGCAATCGCGACCGTGGGTTGCAATAATAACACGAGAAATAATGAGAAAAAGGGACGAAAAACAAGCATAAAGGTCAAAAGCTTCTCAAAAGTCAAAGAGAAAGGTCTTATAACTCAACTTCGCATTGCACTTTCAGTAGTATATTGCATATGAAATGAGATAACCACCAGCGGAACAAGGGGCAAAAATATTAAAAATCAAGGAAAGAAACCCTGTGGTAAATGTAGTTTTATCATTTCCTTCGTTCTATCAAACTTGAATGAAACAACCAACGCAATTTTTTTTCCAACTATTTACATCATATGGAGATCTTAGTTGTTTCCTTCTGATTAGCAAAAACTTGACACAATGGAGTCTATAGTGCATGAGGAAGATTGAGATTGTTATCACCGACAAGAGATTCTTCGCCATGGCTGCAGAAAATTCACTCAAACTAGTAAACAACCATCTCATATATTGTGGTATGAACTAATTCACACCTTACAGCATAAATTCATTTCAGATGGAAGAGGAAGGATTTATGAGATATTGTACCTGAGGTAGCTCAACGCTGACATTCTGTACAGGCAGGTGAATACTAAAATGTGCAATCCAATGGTGTAGAAGAATACAAATGTCCGAGCATATCTGCAACATCAAGAATCACTTCAGTTTATTTCATATAGGGTAGTTGATTGAAGACCATATGACATTTTCAAGCATATAAGTATTGGTCATAGAGCGTGAGGACACTGTGCTTACAGTTTTAAAACCCATGAAGGGAAAGAAGTTTGCTAAATCTGAGGCTCCCCTTACTTTAAATGATAGTTCTTTTATAGGTAAGAGCCTTAAAAATGTTTAATCCTACTGTGCCAGATAAAAAAGCTTTACCTACAATGATATACCACAACATCTACTGATCACAGCATACTGAAACTAGCTACTGTTTTAAAGACGTGAAATGTATGGGCTGAATGATGATTCAGACGAGATTCGGCATTTCTGAACTAGAAAACGCTTATTTCCATTTCGGTTGTAGTTGTAACCAACCTGCTATTAAGGATTTGGCAGAAAGAAATAATAGAAGAATATGGTCACAATTGAATCTATGTGGAGAAATAATAAACTACAAGAAACACAAGATCTAAATGGATCAAACTACCTAGCTACCTCAGTTGAGATTTTGATCATCTCTATCAAAGAAAATGCAACTTGACTGTCTTCATCTGACAATCTTGATTAGCACTAGACTTTATGTTGTTCACCAGTTAATAAGACCCAGAAATGCAATTTCTAAGTGTTAAGAGGTTCATTTTAGAAGGAGGTGTTTTTTTTTTTTTGAGAAGGAAAGAGGTTCATTTTAAGAACCAAGATGAATGCTCCTACTTCCGTCTGATATCATTGTTTTAAGCAGTAAATTCTCTTCTTTTTCCTCGTAACAGATGTTAAGTAACAGTAGCTAAGTTTTCTACATACAATGTATGGACCATGTGAAAAGGGCCTGAACATGGCCTTGTATGTAAATGGGGAACTTCCTTTAATATTCAACCAAAACAAGCTATTCATAGAACAAGTTGACAATTGGAAAACCCATCAGGAAAGTATGGAAGATAATCTATGTTTGCATTTTTTGGTGTGTATGGGCAGAAAGAAACAATAGATACTTTGAATGCACCTCTTCCCCAAGCTACATTCTTAAGTCTAGTGTTTTAACAACTCTCTGTAGCTTGAACAATTTCCCCCCATCAATTTCCCTGAAAATATTTTTGGCCTTTGGCTCCTTAACTTTAGATTAGCCCTTCGTTATAGAGCTAACAATGTCTCTTACTTTTCTATGCTTTGTAATTTATGCATCTTCTTGATGTTTTCTATGAAATCTATTATATTATTTAATAAAAAGAGAGAGAGAGAGAACAAGTTGAGGATCAGCATGACTGCTAAAAGAAACAAAAGCAACACAATCTCAACCTGAATAGATAAATAATGTCTAAGCTGAAAAAGAAACCATGATAACGAAGCTTACTTGTTACCAAGAAGAAAACGGCCACTACTGAGTGTAATCTTGTCTCTAAAACCTAATTCCTTGTATCTTTGATCTCTTTCCTGTTATAGGGGGGAAAAGTTTTAGTAAAATGAGGAACCACGATATCTAACAATATCAACAGACAAGGGCAAGCGTATCTACAGATTCAGAAAACAACAGAGGGTAGATAGCGATCCAGATTAAAACTGAAAATTTAGGAAAAACAAAAAAGAGATGAAAACATATTAAAATAATTGAAATCGAAGTTAGATGTTTATAAAAAATGTGTTAAAGGTAGTGAAAAGAACATTCATAGCTTTCTTAGCACATGTAATGTTCTGAAAATGGAAATTTTGAAGGCCTGAATAGACCAGCAGAACCGAGGAGAAGCATATGTTGAAATTTATTATACTATCTAATCCCATTGCCAAAGTAAATGACTAAGAAGAAATTTAATTAAGGATGCGGAGGAAGAGCTAGAACCTTCTTTGAGAATGCCGCAAATGGATTTATATCGTCCTCATACATCTTCTTGTATTTGGATTCCACATCAGAGCTGAAACCACTTTCTAAATCTTCTACATACTGAGAACCAGAGGGTGGCATTTGAGAATCCAAAAAAAAGTGAGCAAACATTTAATCAACACCAGAGCCTGATAGACCAACCTTTTTTGATCCTCTAGAAATCACTCTCTCAGAATTATAATCCTGAACATAACGGATCTTCCCGTAAAGTTTGACATTATCAGCTTTTGTTTTATCAAGCTCTGAGGTCAGTGCTCCTATCTTCTCCTTCAGCTGTCTAATTTCCTAAAGAGATCAACAATTCAAGAATCACGGATTCTTGTCAATGAAATAACGTGCAAAGTCTTACTGAAGGTACACAGAAATATAGAGAAACCATATCAAACAGCGCAATGAAAAAACCTCTTCAGTCTCCCGCAAACGAGCACGGAAACGGTCTCTTTGGTTGCAGATCACCTTAAGCATTGAGCTTTGATCTTGGTCTGACGAAACATGCCTCTGCTCTTCATTCTGTTTTAAAGGATGTCTCTCATTAGAAAGCTCACATTCAAAAACATCACAGGAGATATGGAAATGTTTCTGGAACTTCAAATGTACGAGGTGGTTGCAGTAATCTACTGAAAAGTCAATTTAAAATGCAATGATTACTTATCGACAGATGATGGTCTAATCTATTATATCTGTTATTCCTTCTTTTTTTTTGGGGTGTGTGTATGTGTGTTGTTGTGTGCGTGCGTGTGTGTGGAGGGGGTTAAGAAAAAAATTATTGATAAAATCTAGTCCCAACACCAAGACCGTGCTTGTGACTAAAAATCCATCAACAAGTGCAGACCATTCTAGAAGTGAATTCCAAAATCTATCAGAGCCCTTCATATGCATTTCTAAACCAAAAAGCTAGTATATTCCAACACATGTATTTCAGTCTAATTATCTGAATCTAATATGCTTTCCCAACCAATTTGACTTGTTAAAACGAACACTATTCATAGTTTAGAGCAGTTATTCCATCATTTACTTCTACACCAGGGGAATTCTGAGAGAGATGATGAACAGTTTTTTTTTTTATTTTCAAAAAAGTCACCATGTAAAAAGAATTTTACCCCAAGGGAAATATACATTATATATTTTTGTCTACAGATTTACCATCACAGCACTAAGGAGCTCAAAACACAGGAACTCTTCTGTACAAGTAACATGTTGCTATATGCTCCAAAAACACAGTTTCAGAATATGAGCAGTTGATTCCTCATTTCCAGAAAATCTTCCTCTCATTCCATCCTGTGTCCAAACAGGGAACAGAAGAATCAACTACGCTGCAAAGCATAGTCCAGCATATCCTAAAAGGTCTAGGAACTTGGCCCATAACTTAAAAAGCCATGTCACATGTAGAATGAGGTGATTTGTCATTTCTTTATTCCCATAGCACACAAAGCATATTTTCCATGTCTCTTTTCTCATAAATTCATGCCTCTTTCTGAACTCTTTCCAGGGTAGAGTCTCTCCCAAGGCTGCTGACCAGCCAAAGAAAGAAACTTTCTGAAGAAGCAAGTTTTTCATATAGCTTCCCCCACAGAAACAGATGATATTGGTTCTGCATTCCGTAATATTGAGTAATGAGATTTACTGTGTAAGAGTGATATTATGGCCTATCCAGATCAGGGAATCTGGAATTCTGTCAGCACTTCATGGCTGCTGGCCAATAGGGAATTAACACAATTAACCTCCTAACCATTAAAATGGCTGAGGTGATTTTAAAATTTTATTGAATATTACGGAAAATCTGTTGAAACAAAATTATATGTTTGCCCTGAAAAAAGGAGAGTCAATGCCTAACTCCACAAAGGAGTCTAGGATGAATTGAAGACACTAGCAATACCATCCAGAAATTAGGAAGAGTTGTCTTAGTTTTTTCTTTTATTGGTGTAAACAGAACAAGTGGAGGAACATAGGAGAATTTTGGTAGATTTAGTAGGCAAAGAGTACGTGCTTAGTGTAGGATTCTACAGTTTTTTGATTTGTGAAGTTCTCAACTCAACATCATCTTTTTGAGATGATATATTTGAGTTGAGGGTCTTCCAAAAACAGCCTCTCTATCTCTATGAGGTAGTGGTAAGGTCTGCGTACATTTTACCCTCCCCAGACTCTACTTGTGGGATTTCATTGGGTATGTTGTTGTGGTTTTACTATTAATGCAAGTGGTTTCCTTTATCAAAAAACAAACTCCACAAAGAGTTTATTCACAAAGGCATAACAGGTGCAATGACAGGACTGTCAGAATTTTAAGATTTCTATCAGCACCCATATTCCCTGCATTTTATAGCAATGTGTTGGGGATGGTTTGATTTGCAGTTAACTTCTAAATGTACGAATCAACTGTCAATGTATTGGAAGGCAAGCTAGGTACTCCAACACTAGCAGACATGATGAACCAGAAATAGGCAAGTTATGGCATCCCGCGTTTTACAGGTACACAGCAAAGATAATATAACACTCGCATATTAACGATTTCTATGATCTACTGATATTAAGCTCAATCCCACTTGAGTGGATCTTGTTTTAAACTTTTTTCGGATCTTCTACTAGTTTGCTTTGCCATTCTACATGTTATAATTCTTTTTTTTAAGTGATTCAGCTAGAGAATTCTGTTGTAATGTCAATCCCATAAAGGGTTTTATTACCATATTCAGCAACTTACCATGTTTTTGTCGTGATCCCCTCAACTATCATTGAATCTGTATGACTGAAGGTCCACCAACTATTTAAATGTGTGTCCTCTCATTCAATCAAAAAAGTTAAAGAGTGCATCAGATAATGTTAGACAAAAAATGTTGATCCAAAACTCAGCATTTTCTGAAATCATTGTTTCTACTTTTAATTGTTCCACTGGCAGGGCTACAGTAACAATGCCCTAGGCTGAATGATAACATATTAACATGTAGAAGCACCACATGCTAAACTGTAATTTTCTACAGCTTACAATATTTGAAAGAATGGAAACTTCAGTAATGCAGGATAATATGTTATGACGAAAGATCGCAATATGCAGGAGCAAGGGTTCACTTCCAACGATCCAAAATCAACAACATTGTTATAAAGAGGAGGCAGAAACATAAGAAAGCAAGAAAGGAACAACACTCACCTCTGAAGGATCTGTTGCACCAGACTCTGATAGATCCCAATCATCAAATCTAGTACCTTTTTTATCTTTAGAACTATATCCCTGTGTTAGAAACAAGAAAACTAGTCTGAGAAAAGTTTAAAGCGAAATTAATTTAGTAACAAACTGCAGTGTAAAATCCACCTATTTTGATAAGCAAACAGCCATTTACTTGGGTAAATTTAAATCTACATTTATCTTGTTTCAGGCAGTTCATATTCAATTACCACCAGAGAAATCTAACTATTTTATGCACTAGCTAAAACTACAAAAAGATACAATGATTACATGCAAAGAGATGTTCCAGCAAACAAGAGAGAAATTTTGGACATACCTTAAGAATATCATCCTCTAACTTCTGTATTAACTTTTGTTGTTCATTAACCTTGGCAGTCAGCTCGACAACCTTGGCTTCGGCCGATTCCAGCAGAGAAGTCTTCTCAGAAAGTTGGACCTGAAAGCCATGAAATAGTATTTAAATAATAGCAATAATGGAGTTATTCAAGCATATTCTGTAAAACTTCTCCATTATGATGAATTTGAATCACCATACTTTATTTATTGGTGACCAGCCAAGTGCCTTCAGATTCTTTCATGAAGCTAAATGACAACAGACATGTAATTAGGACACAACAAATAATTACTAATCACCTTCAGTTGTGTTAGCTCATGCTCTACTTTTCGATTCTTGTCAAGAAGCAATGACTCAAGTTTGCTCATCTCTTGTCCACTGGTAGCAACTTCCCAATCTTCAGCTTCAATTGAATTATAGCCCACAGCCTATGTTTAAAGCAAAAAAGAACTAAATGAAGACACCAGAAACATTCTTGACATACATTGTTATCATAAAGGGACAAAAAATGAAGAAGCTGATGAAGAAGGGCTGGAAGAGGCAAAAGGAATACAATCGGAATAATAGAGAAAATGGACAAAAATGGGGAAGGAGCCAGGATCTTAGAACTTCCAAAATCAGTTTTAAAGCTTTCTTTGCTATTTTCAAGATGTTAGACAAGAGAAGATAAACAAATAACTGTAGAGCTATCATTGAATCTAGGAATAAGCACACGGGGAGAGAACATACCTGTAAGATCTTTACTTTCTTCCTCAAATCATCTATCAGCTTTGTTGTAGGCCGTGTTTGAAGCTCCTTCTTTAGTTCTTCAAGAGCAACCTCCTGAGGTGTGTACATAATCAAGAAAAATTAGGGGAAAGAAAAGAAGAAAGACCTTGAGAGGATCCTAGCAAATAACACAACTAGATTGACTATTGCAAGATTATGGAGTTAAACCAGAGATGTCACCAAATACAAAGCATCACCAGCAAGTCCATGGCGTAAGCACATGGAAACTCTTTTTGATAATGGTTGATGGTGATATTCAACACCAGGACCTCTGCCTACTCTAGTACCATGTTGAAGCATGTAAAGCTTTTAGATGAGATGGTTACACACTTTTTTTTTGATGAAATAAGTGGAGAGATGGTTACACAATTCAACAAACTATATATTAATTAAGGCGCATTCCATATTGTCTTGGTACTGCAGATACCCTTTTTTTAATTAAAAAAAAATAGCAGGCAGAAAGTGGTCCTACAGTAAAGACAACACAGGTATATGTTTTGATAGGTGAGATCAATCAGGACGGAATTCTCACACATAAGAAAGAAAGCAGACGCATGTTATGTCAATCAAACCAAGAAAAAACTGTCTCCAATTTCATTTAACAAATCATTATTTTATTCTATTTTATTTTTCTATGGGTCATCTTGCATGCACCTTAATAATTCATGTGCTACCTGCTACCTCCCACTGGGTAACTCTGTCCATTAAGACTTGGACAGTTAAAAAAATCATGTAGTGTGTTTGCCTCCACCGGAATATGAACCCAAGACCTCATGGTTCTCAATCCAAGTCATTGACCACTAGGCACGCCCTTTGGGTGCCATTTAACCGATCATTATGACGATAAAGATATATCTATATAGTCAAAGAGAGTACATATTCTCTATGCTATCAGTTAGCAAATAATTGAGAGAATATACCTTTTCATTAAGCAGAGAATTCAACTTCTTTATCTCATTAATGTGTTCTTCTCGCTCACTTGATAAGGTGTTTTCCAACTTATGAAGTTCCACATTTAGTTCAGAGATTATCTTCTCTTTGGCATACAGAGAATTCTCAAGAGCACTATCTGCATCCAAATTATCACTGAAAGCAAACGATTTAGACTTACAAGACAAGATATCTAGACACACGCACAAACAATATACGACAGATTTCAAAAGGGAAAAAGAATAAAAGAGATACAAGATCACAATATGGAAGTACGTCATTGACATCATACTGCATGCAACTACGAAAAACCGTTCCAAATAGGACTTGACTTTTCAGCTAGTGAAGTATTTAGCTGCTCTCATCACAAACTCATTTGCTCTTATACAGAATCTTACACTTTCTTTGACTTCTGCTTGGCATGATCCTCAGATGGAACTGCCAACTGCACTCTACTTTTCTTTTCCATAAAGAGCATAACCATACTCAGTTTTGTGAAAAAGAGTTTCTTTTAACTTTTCTAATTTCATATATCAACTTCTAAGGAGCCTATATGGCAAGCCAAGGACATCTTTTTACCCAACCTCCACTTAATGTTAAAGATGTCCAAGCTTGACTACTAGAGATCATTGGTCAGTGGGAATGAACTCAGATGAGAATCACAAGTACATATATTTATACTTGAGAGGTCACTGGGAATATGATCAACTTATCAAACTAGAGAAGCCACCTGTTCTTGTGATCATTATCTTCATGTGCAGTCTGTAATTGTGAGCGCAACAATCCCTGCATAAGCCAAAGCTAAAGATTATTAATACATTAAATAAGCTTTTTAATCCACAATCATTTTTCCATATAAATCCTGAAATTCAAGATCCTTTTTTTGGTTGGCCCAGGGTTTAAGCCTAGAGCAAAACCCTGTCCAAAAAGTATCTACAGCTAAAACATTCTTTGTGGAGGATAAAAGTGAGACATTGGTGAATACTAAAGGTAAGGACTATTTTTAAAAAATGGAAGGTAAGAGCTAATTTGATACTCCTACCTTTTCTCTTTCAAGACTAAGAAGCCGACTTTGAGCCCGTTCAACTTCATCCATTAAGAGATTGAATTCTGATTGCTTTGCGGCTCTCTCTTCCTCTAAATTACAAATAAAAGGGTTGTTAAAGGTATTCATGAGAAGTATTTCCATGAACATAAGTCTAGAAGATCATATGAGTTAAGAAGTCAAAAAAATGATCAGAAAAGAAGATCAATATGTTTGTGAGAAGGTCAAATAAAAGGCAAGGAGAAAAGTTTTGAGCAATTTTTTTTAAAACCTGCAGACTTACTCCAGGAAAATAATTCATCAACAAACAACAGTATAAGTCAAGATTAGTATATCACCTGATTGTGCACGAACTTCAAACAACTGGCTTTGTGCAAGTTCATGCAACTTTTGCATGGTAGAAACACTTTCTTGAGCTTGGCGTAATTGATCCTGCAGTAATTGCTCCCTGCATCAAAAAGAAGCACTGCAAATCATGATATGCCAATTCCAGCGGACACATATTACACCACAAACATATTCTAGAATAAAGAAGGATGCAACTTCATTCTAAATGGTGTTTATGTGGGATGGAATCCACGAGAAATAACCATCTTTTGTTCATTGTAAACTGACTGACATGCTATGGAATTTGTATCCTGATATTGAAGGCTTAAAATGGGTCATTCCTAGGACATCTGGAGACTTACTAGCTCGTTGGAATTTCAATAAAGGAGTTGTAAATCAGGAAAGATGGTGGTAAAACATCCTGGGTGCATATGGTGGATTATTTGGAAAGAAAGGAACTCAAAATGTCTTGAAGGAGTTGCATAGTTTTGGTAGAAAAGGAATTTTGTAAGTCACACGGAATCTCTACTAGGCATTATATAATCTTTGTAAGTAGAACAAAGATTTACTTTTCCTTATCTAAAAAAGAACAAAGATTTACTTTTGGGTTTTTGGTTGGCTTTTGTAAGTTGTAAAGATGGCTCTTCAGTATCAGGGTTACGTGTAAACTGGAACAAGAGTATGCTTTTCCCAGTCAACAAAAGTGGACAACACCCAAGTGTTAGCAGGAGTTCTAGGGTGTGAGGTGGGATCTTTACCTACTGTGTGTCTAGGGCTGTCTTTGGGTGCAAAAAGAAAAGCTCTGGAAATCTGGAACGGTGTTACAGAAAGGTGTGAAAAAAGGTTATCTAACTGGAAGGGGCAATATTAATCATTGGGTGGCAGGATCATTCTAGTCAACAGTGTATGGACAGTCCCTACTTATGTCATGTCTTTATTTCCTAACCTTCTAAGGTTTTGAAAAGATTAGATTCCTTAAGGAGGAATTCATTTGGAAAGGCAACAAAGAGAAAAAGCAATTCATTTGGTAAAATGGGAATGCCTCATCACCAGCAAAAAGAATGGAGGAATTAGAGACCTCAAAGCCCATAACCAAAGCTTGTTGATGAAATGGTTATGGAAATATAACTTGGAGATTAATGCATTATGGAGGAGATATGTGCATATATGGCCAAGATGACCAGTGGTGCTCTAATTCTGTGTATTGTCCCTTTGGCGTTGGAGTTTGGAGAGCCATTAGATTCTTGTGGCCATCTTTGGCTGGAAATATCAGTTTCAAAGTTGGCAACGGGAGGAAAACTCTCTTCTGGCATGACAACTTGCTTCGACATGGTCCTTAAAAGTTTCATTCCCTGATTTCTACACTATCGCTACTTTACTAGATACGAACCTTGAATCAGCTAAAGGATCACATGAGCGAAATATCACTTTTAGAAGATTATTACATGATTGAGAATTGGAAAGAGTCATGGACTTGTTTACGAACTTGGAATCTTCCAAGGTTTCAAAGAATCTGAAGATACGATGTGCTGGGAATCTGGAAGTGATGGATTCTACACTGACAAAACTGCATAAAACTACCAGATTAGGCAAAATGCACAATTTGACCAGTGGCCAAGGAAGTTCATCTGGAAGACTAAGGCCCCTTTACTAAATCTTATGTTTTTCTTGGCTTGTAGCAAGAGAAGCATGTCTCGCTCAGGAAAACTTAAGAAGAAGGGGATTGCATCTATGCTGTAGATGTTGTATGTGTGGAGCAACCAGAGAAAACAATAGCCATCTGTTTCTATATTGTCCTGTAACTGAACAATTGTGGCAACTTTTTTTGAACTTGGTGGGACTAAGATGGTCTATGCCAGCAACAAGCTGTGATTTATTAAGGTCTGAAACTATAATAGCAGTGCAGTAAGAAAAAAGAAGTGGAAACTTGGCCCAGCTAGTATATGGTGGACAATTTGAAAGGAGAGGAACTATAGAATTTTTGAAGACAAAAGCAAATATGTGCAGAAGTCAAGATGAATTGGATTCTTTTGTTCCATTTTTGGTGTAAAGAAAACTAAGTAGAGGAGATTGACTCACTAGTTAAGATGATAGATCCCTTGTGAAGCAGTTGTCCTAAGCATGGTTGGGTTTTTGTAATTCTAGATACCACTGTTATGGTGGAGATCTAAATATCTAATACACACACGTTACCAGTTCAAAAGAAGTAAAGATGGCTCTTAGCACAGCCTCTGTGGTAAACTTAGGGAAAAGTCATCAGTAACCGCTTGAACTGTAGCCGAATTTCTAATTACACACTTTATCTTTAAGGAGGACCTATTACCCCAATGAGCTTTTTAAAAACAGAATAAATACCCCCTGACAAGTCATAATCAATTTCGTTTCAAAGTAGTGAAAAAACATGTGACTACCAAGTGTATATTTCATTTTTACATTTTATTTTGTTTTTGTTTTTCTCTTTGTTTGCTTCCAGCAGCTGCTTGCTGGCATCGAACAATTTCCAAACAACCCTTTCTCTTTTATTTTCTTTACTTTATTTGTTACGTTTTTTCTTTTAATATTTTATATTTGCATTCCCATTTTTTTTCTTAAGGAACGATTTTACATCATAGACGCACACCACCATTGATGCATAGTGATACCGACTGCTGTTGGCAGACTAGAAATTCCAGCAATCGATTCAGCAGTAGAAAAAGAAGGAAATTGGTGTGAATCAATTGGTGAAGGTGCTTTAGTGATTTTTGATGCTTTTCTATGGTGGATTGTGAAGAAGGTGATAGAAGGATGAAGAGGAAACGGGTTTTAGGAAGAATATGAAGGCATTTATGGTTTTTCCTGTCGCTGCTCATGAAATTTTTATCCAAGAAAATTATTTGAAAGCAAAAACTAAAAAAAATTGACGCTGTATCACAAAGAAAGGAAGGAAAATAACTAAAAAGATATCAACTTAAGTTTTAATGTTAGTTAAATATATGTAATAATTAATTGTAATGTCTCCAATTAAAAGATGACATGTGTCATATTAACTAGACTAATTTTTTGCCTCTAAGAGAGTGAGCTGACTCTTTGTGCCACCTCAGCAACTAAGGGCAAACTTATTCCATTTCAAAGTACTTTGGGGGGAAGGGGGGGGGGGGCAGAAAGATGGAATGTGTAATGGAAATTTGGTATAGTTCAAGGGGATACTTACGCATTTTCCCAAATATAATTTTGTTGCCTTTCTCAAAATATTCTGAAATACACTTAGTTTAACCTATTTGACCTTTTCTAAATCAATAGAACATAAAATACCTTTCTTTTAAAACCTCAAGTGCTTTCTGGTTCTCTTCTGCCAAACTGCGTTGCTTGATTTCTACAATTTCCTTGACTTTTTCCTCCATCTGAACCACAAAGAAGAAACATTAGAGGAAAAACCAAATGAACCTGGCAACTATCTGTCTCAAACTTTCAGGCGTAACTGAAAATACACTTTTCTTGGAGAAGTTCATACGAGAGTTCAAATGCCTCACCACCCTTTCCCAGAAACAATTTTAAGAACAAAGAAGCATGGACACGATGAGGAATTAGATCATTGTCTCAAAGTCATAAACCACTTATAAAGAAGGAGGTGGGGGGTGGGGGGATAGTTGACAACAAGAGAAACTGATTCCTGAGCTACACCAGCTTGACACAGCTAAGTTGTGTTTAAGCTTCAATATGAGCCAAGCTCAAGCAAATGAATATCCAACTCTTCATCAGATTCTAAAGTTAGATCTGGTTTGTCCAGCAGTGACTTCTATAATAAAGTAACAGCTTAGCTCTGTTGCACATCAGTAAGCCTTGGCAAAACCTAGATGACACCTAAAATGAATTGCATGCCTCTTTCTATGCCTTTACATTATCAGTAAGTCTCTTTTTAGTTTTCTAAAGGATCATCTCCCTTCTAACTCAAGGATTTGCAGCTATTTCTTCTATCCCTAGCCGCCACCTGCCACAACCACCACCAAAACATCTAATATCAATGACAGTTCAGGACGAAAGAAAGATATTCTGTTGTCAGATCTAGTGAAATTTTGCATTCATTTGCGAACATTTCTGGTTTTGAAAATTGTAAGGACTGCAGCAATACCAAGCTTGTACTTCCCATTTTGTTTCCAAATCCAGTATGAGCCAGGGTTGTCGTTCGTTCTGCTCTGCCTGGTTTCACTCATCTAGTACAAGCTGATCTATAATGCGACTTTTATAGAGTATTGGGCAAAGAGAATCTAACAATTTCACATATCACATTCACACAAAAACAGTGATGTGGGACAGCAGAAGATTCAACAAAATCACTCAGTGTTCTCTGAGATCATTCTTTAAAGGGAATACACTTGACGTGCACACACACTGACATATAGAAAGAATTGCAATATATACTAGCCTGTTGCTCTAACTGGCGGCACCGCTCTTCAAGTCTTCTTATTGTTGCTTGTTGATTTTTCAGATGAGTTGCTTCCATGCGAAATTCTTCAAGTTCAACCTTCATTTTTCGGTTCTCAGACTCTAATTCTGATAGTTTTGAATCCTTTTCCTGTAAAGTGGCATGAAAATCAGATATGGAAAAAATGAACCAAAAAGTAAAAGGAAAAAGATAATCTTAATATCCTAGACATGCTTTTGAGTTGAAATCCAATTCCAGAGCTCTAGTGGAACCTCACATAGATGGCTTTGAAAACAAAATCCTGAATTTTTATTTTTTTTTTAATAAGGAATAACATCTTGAAAATTCTCTATATTGAAATAGAATCATATCAGACAGACCTGCAACCCCCTTTCATATCTGATGGTGTTTTGTCACGGACTTCATAAGAGTCATGAAAGATCTGATCCCATATACAACATTTGACCTAACTCCCTTTAATTTTGCTTTACCGGGTCTATATGTGGCCAAAGCAATTAAGAAATGTGATCTTTATGTTCAAGGCCATAACCACCTGAGAAATGTCGCTCCATGTATGTTTATTGATGGACATTTACATCCAATTCCATTAGGTCAGCAATAAGAAATTCAAAGAAACAAGTTTATCAGGTATAAGATATTCAAAAACACCTAGTTCATTTTTCCTCTATTCATTACTTGTCCAATTCCATTGTTCTTGGCATATCACAATTCTGCAATACCGGGCTGGATAAGTCTCGATTCCAACATACCATGAAGAGTTTAGGTGGGAATAGCTATCATGCATGATATATCAAAGTTAACCTATGAGAAAGAGCATATTTGTTCCAGGTGGTTCATCTGTATCACAAGGTGCAATTGCAATGAGTGTTACTGTAAATTGCAAAACTCCCAGTCAGCGTGTAACCTCCTAACCATCTTAAATTGACATCTTTCCATAAGACGAGGATCAACAGGTGTTCTAATAAAGCATTATTAGCAACACTAGTAGTAGTTAACATGTATGATGAGAATGCTGTTACTCCACAATTCAGTAAGAAAGGTGATCATGTGAAAGGCCAAACTTGAACTTACAGCAATTGAAGCAATGACCGGATAAGGATCTGGTGCCTCATATAGTTTTTGATAAATGTTAAGGAAAGCATTTTCCCCATACTTAGCTCTCTTGGTAAGATTGTCAACCTCTTCTTGGTACCCCTTGAGCAAAGAACTGAACAAGCTCAGCTTGTCTTCATTTGAAGCCTTTTTAAAATCTGCCAAGAGGTGATAGATATAGCTTAAATAAATGGTTAAATAAAGGTCAAAGTAATTATAATTTATGAAGAATGTTAAACAGAAGCAGAAGGAAAGGTGCATCTTGCACCTCGAGTGCTCTCTGCAAGTTTTCGTCGGTTCTTCTGACTGTTCTCCTGATTTTCCGCTATCCTAAGACCTTGCTCATCCAGTGTACTCCTTTCTTTCTCCAAATCAAAGTCTGGAAAAGAAAATCAGATACACTTAAAAAGTTTACTTTTCTAAGACAAGACAAAAGATATTATGGAAAGAATAGATTTATACACAAACATGCTTTTTAAACAAAATCTAGGCTAAGGATAACTCAACAAGAACACATGAAAAACATGTCAAGAATATAGATTCAACAACGAAGTGTATAAAGAAGATTGAGCTGTATTCTCCATATACCCACAGTTTTATTTCATCTCATCCAAAAGGAAAGGTCTAGATAAATAGTCAATTGAACAGTATTCCCTCCATCCCATTACATTTGGCACCCTTTGACTTGGCACGGTGTTTAAGGAAAAAAGAAACACTTGAAAGGAGTGGTCTAAAACAATTCTTAGATATTTGTGTGACTGAGAATCATTTTGTTAAGGGTAAAAGGAGAATTTTAAAGTTAAATTGTTTTCAATTAGGACAGTTTAAAAAGTTAAGGATGACACATAAAATGGGAGAGTAATAAATAGGTGAAGGATTCTACCAGAGACAGATGTTCCTCACGATCAATCAGTCCAACAGGACTTAAGAAAAAAATATTAGCCATGCAGTTCCCTTGCATTCTAAAGCGTCTACATCTGAACAGGAGCCAACTAGTTTACTGCTACTAAGTGTCTGAGAAGATAGAAAAAGTTCTCATTTTATTAGAAGTTAGAACCTGCCCAATTTTGTGGGATTTCACTAGGTATGTTGTTCGTTGTATGCTATTCCAAAAGAAAAATGTCTACAACTACATCTCGTTACCAGTTTCTGACCACTGATTATGGATATATAATTCGCTTATGCAAGTGGTTTGCTATGATCATATTGGCAACAGAAATACTGAACATATTTCACGCTCTTGTATTTCTGCTATGTTACTGTAATTACGAAATCAGTCAAGTTACATGGTCTTCAGTTTTGTTTTGCATATCAAACTATATGCTACTTTATATAAATTCATACACAAAAACTACTGATCCTGGTTGTAATCATTAACCAAAGAGCTCCCATTAGTTCTGGTATTGGCTCTTTCAATTACTAAAGTGAAATATAGCAAAGAGAATAATCTCAAACTATTAATGGAGCATGTTATTAGTCATCTTATTATCTCACTATGCTGTGATCATAAATGAAGTTCCTTCCATATTTTTCATATTGAATTTTCAAATGCCAAAGTGAAAAATGTAAAGTAACTGATCTACACACTGCTAGATTGCATGTGTTAATAACTTAAATCTCCATATTGCAGGAGAAAATGAGTAACCGGAACCTAACAATCTGATGGCTAAATGAACTCGCACTTCTGTCGGAGACATAGTGAAGTGATGAATTCCTTAATATTAATTCGATAATAATCAGCAGAAAAAAAACGACAACAGGAGATATGCAATTCGCAGAAAAAAAGTAAGATTAAGACTTGATAATTGCAGCCGTAAATATACCTTTCCAGAAGCTAGCGATAGCAGCGAGCGGAGTAGAAGAAGAAGTTGAGTTCACCTTGTCTCTCTCCGGTCCTCCTCGCGGGGAATCCATTGCTGATCCACCACAAATTCAGCTTTTTTCTCTTAACAAAAACTTCAATCTTTCTATCACTCTCTCAATGCGAAGAAAATGTTACCAAATGGTCACAGATCTCGAACTTTGTGGTTCCTTCAGAATTAATTCTGTTGCAGTATATGGTGAAAGGGCGATGGGAGTTCGATGGAGAAACATATCCGGGTCACCCACATGTTTCATCGGGTATTTTACCAGCCTTTGTTTTTACTTTTTTTTTTTTTTACTTGGGAATAAGAACATTTAATAATTACAGAATTAAAAGATAATTACCAGAAAATGATTTTAGTTAAATGAAGGAAACTAAATTCTTCTTTTTTTTTTTAATCAATAATGTTATATCAGAAAATTACTATATAAAGAAGTATTAAAAGCAATCTTAAATTTAGCATAAATTATTAATTTCATCTTTTAATTATTGACAGATATAATAATATTTTTTATCTACTTGACTAACTTAACTTAAATACACTCCAATCTGTCACATGACATAGTTAATAGTCTCAAAAAGTACATATGATAGACATAATTTGAAATTATCCACCATTAACAGACTCAATTCAAACTATTCATCTTTAATAGATTCATGGTCCTAACAAATACCTTCTTACTTCACTTACATTTTTTATTTTGTCTTGACGCTATCCTGACATCATGCTAACATCCGCATAAATACTATGAAATATATACTCTGGTTGTATATATATACCATACTAATATCATATAGGATGAGTGCAATCCTCTGTGATACTCTTGTGGTATATTAATATCCAATTGGTATCATATAGGATTATGTTTTTTTTTAAAGAAACAAATAAAAATATTAATAAAGTTTAAATTAGTAGAAAATATATTCATTGGGATACTACATCGATTCATTTCATATCCGTATCGTATAGGACTAGAAAATTATTAAAGTTACAAAATTGTATTAAACTCTAAATTAGTATAAAATATATTATTGTAATAGTCCATCGGTATATTGATATGCTATCGGTGTCATATAGTTTTGAACTTTTTTTAATAAATAAAATAATTAAGAGAAAATTATTAAAGTTACAAACTTATTTATTAAATTATAAATTAGTAGAAAATATATTCTTTGTAATACTCTATCGGTATATTGATACCATATTAGTATCATATATAACTAAACTTAATCTTCTGCGGTACCGTATTAGTATATGTATACCTTATTTGTATATCATACAAAGTGAGTACTAAAGTCAACACGATATCAGCGTGTGAATTTTAATATTTGGGGGAGAGGAGTGGACTGATTTTAATAGAATGAGAGTATAAAATGTAAAAATGTATATGAATATAAACAGTTTGTTTTGAAGGAGTACAAGTTTAATTTTTCTTTATTTGAAATTATTTATACCATATTTATTATGATACTTCGTCGATAAGCATTGGGGATTGATACATGATAAATGTATAAAGAAAAAGAACACATTGAATACTTATATTAAAATAGATAAATTTATCATGATTGGATAATTTTATTAAAATTAAGTAAATAATATGTATCTTTACATTTCTTAGTTTAGAAATATACACCTAATACATCTAAATGTGTAGATGATTAATATTTGTGTACATCTGAAATTTATATCAAATTAAATAAATTTATTTTCGATAGTTAAATTTTTTAATAAAAATACTTTTACTTAATATTTAACTACACATATTTTTTGGGTAATAGGTATCTAACCATACTAAAGTAAAAAGGTATTATGTATATAAAATAGTAGATTTTTTAGTTGGAATATCTATGGATTGATTTTGATTCTTTAAATATAATTTTGAAATTCTTTTATCCTTTAAATTTGCTAAAGTAAGGTGTCTTTGGTCCAACCAATAGAATGAACTTGAGCTTAGTGTCAAAATATGTTTAAATTATTCTTATTTTTTCGTTTCACATTTAAATTATTTTCTATGATTTTTTTCTACTCTCTAATTAAAAATAAATATTTTTTTCTAAAAAAATATTTCTATTCATTAACCAAACAATAAAAAAAATTCAAAAATTATTTTTAACTCACCAATCAAATATAAGAAAATGAGTTAGAAGTCAATTCATTCTCCAAAAAAATATTTTCCGTGAAAAACATTTTCCTCCATATCAAACACACCGTTAGGCAAGTTTTGGCCTTG
The DNA here is from genome assembly GCA_025774065.1 of Solanum ossicruentum. Taxonomy (NCBI): domain Eukaryota; kingdom Viridiplantae; phylum Streptophyta; class Magnoliopsida; order Solanales; family Solanaceae; genus Solanum; species Solanum ossicruentum. The sequence continues at coordinate 18,743,045 of JAOTQR010000092.1, read as the reverse complement.
AATTTTTCATATGTGTTGACTCTCTTTCTTTTTCTGTTACACTTCTATTTATTTAAATTTATATTTTCTTATTTGATTTTTAAAATTATAAACTCCCTCCTTCTTTCATCATCATTTCACAATCATTTTTTTTTCATTTCTTCACTTTTATTGCATTATTTTTTTCAACCTCTTCCCACCCACCCCGCCTCCATCGTCTTCTTCTTCTTTGTTATTTTTCCACATGCTTCTTCATTATTTTTTTTTCTACAAAAAAGAAAAAGGAATAAGTGAATGTAATATGAATGTTTTTCTGATTTTATTCAAAGAATTTCACCCACGATGAGAGAAAAAACACATGAGTAAATAATATTGATATATGAAAAATAAATTATGGGGTACTTTAGATAATAAAAGTTTAGTTTTAATCTTTTGTCACGATGAACTTATTTTGTCATATAACAATCATGTGTCATTTTCTTTTAAAGAGGGAGTTAATACACATATTATTTGAGGTGCGTTCTCAAACTCATAAACGCCAATTAAGGTGTGTTTTTCACACTCCTAATAGTTTATATATGAGTATAAATTTTTTTATAATATATCACTCAATAGAAATATAAATTATTGATGATTACTAAAAAAAAGATTAAAAAGATCAATCAATTACTCAATCATTTCGATCTAAAAAAAATTTAAAATTAATTTGAGTAAGTTCGACCAATTGTTCTGTGCCAAAAGATTAACAGTGACTTAACTTTGTTGTTTAAATTTCACAAAAAAAAATTATTGTAATCAATTGGGTCTGGTCAATTTTATTTTAAATTTATAAATATTTTGAAAAATTGACAATGTTCGATCTACTTTTTAATCAAAACTCTGATATTTTTTAAAAATAAATTGAGGCAGAATTAAAGCTTGGTCAATTTTTTATTTTTCCAATTTTAAGCTCAAAAAATATATTTGAAAATTAGTTGATTTTATCTAAAGAACAATTTAATCAATCAAGTTACTATAAATTTGAAAGTGATTGATCTTTTTTAATCATTTTTTACTATACCTTTTTTCATGATCATTGTTAGATTTTAAGTTCATTGATGATTGAACTAGTTTAATCAAAGTTGCTCCACTTTAGCAAATCTAATAATTAAAATACTCAAAATTATATTTGACGGATCAAAAGAAACCTAAATAAAAGATATTGTCTGACTAAAACTCTATAAAAATATACACTTTCTCGATTTAAAAATAAGTAGCAAAAGTGAATTATCTCAAAATAAGCATTATATGTATTACCTCAAAATAGGAGTCATATTAGAAATGTAAGACAAAATTTAGTATGTTGTTCCAACTATACTATACTTTATCTCCTTAATCATGTTAATTTTATATTTTTTCAGTTATAATCTTATACTCTTTTTAATAGTATTTAATTTTAAAAGGTAATTTTTGATAAGATGATACGTATTTATTCTTGGAGGAATTTAAGAGTGTCACTATTCTATTAAATCCAGAAAAGAAAAAGTCATATACCCAGAAAGTGCTTTGTATCTTCCAAATTTCAAACTGTTTCACCTGTCATCAGTCATCAGTCATCATCCATTATTCTATTCATTTCATTGACTTCCCGTTCCAGATTGAGTAACCAGTAAGCTGGAGCAGGTAGAAAAAGGACACTTTCTTCATCTTCATCGGCAATACAGTAATGGAGGACACAGAAGCCATTCCTCCAGTACACGGTGTAGTGATAATCACACTACCACCTCCTGATAACCCTTCTTATGGCAAAACCATAACTGCATTTACACTCTCAGATTCACCACCCCGTCAGCAACAACAACTACAACAACCACCACCACCATCACAGCATAACCAAGAAGAACAACTTTCAATCCCGCACCAAGATCCAAATACTGGCTTTCTTCATGTTTCTGTAGAAAGATCGTTCTTTTTCAGCCCAAAAATCGTTCTTGGACTTCTGGGTGGCGTTCTGGTTGCCTTATCTTTCTGGTCATCACTTACCCCAGAGACCCTTTTTGAATTACGTGATGTGGAACGCGATCATAAGAGTTCCAACAGTTCGTTTATTCTTCCTTTGTATCCTAAGCGTGGTGGTGCCTGGAATTCAAGAACGGATGTTGAATTCAAACTTGGGAGGTTTGTGGATTTCAAACCGGATATCGTTATGGAGGGGGTGATGGATCAAGAAAAGTTTGCCAAGTCTGTTTCTGCTGCAACTAAATTGGACTCTTCTGTTAATTTTCCTGTTAGGGGTAATATTCATTCGGAAGGGTACGTTTGATTGAAGTATTTTCCAGCTGAATTTGATTTCATGTTTCTCAAGTCAGAGACTAATTGATGCCTGTTTAGTAAGCTGCTTGGCCTGGTGGTTGGAGCATGACACTGTATACTGGATGTTGTAGTTGTAGGTTCAAACCTCAGTAGAAACAACCTCTCTAACTCTATTTATTAGATAGTGTTAAGGTCTGCATACATTGTATGTGGGATTCCAGTGGTATGTTGTTGTTGTTGTATGTGAATTCCCCATACCCATTCCATTCCATTAAGGTCCTTTACATACTTAGAGGCTTATCAAACAATTCGACTGTTTTCAGCTCGTCGTTAATATACTACCTGTGAACAAATTAAAGAGTTAAATACCCTTTACTGACAGAATTATATCCGAAGGGCATTGCGAAAAGGAAAAAAACAGCTGTCGAATGGCCTCTATATAATGACCAAGCTAAATTATTGTAGTCAACTAGGAAAGGTAGAACTTGATGATAGGAATATCATTAGTTGACAAAGTGATAATATAAGCTGTCCAGTTATTTTTTCAAATTCATAGTTTGTATACTGCTTGAGTCACAACTCAAGAGAGAGTTTCTAACATTTTCTTTATCAATCTATAGTGACATCTTCTTCTCAGTATAAAGTGTAAACCTTTTTCAACTTGCTCAACTGTTGCCTGCCAAGGAGAACAGGATTGATGACTTGATTGTCCAAAGTGTCTAGAGAATTTCATCTCAAAAAATCACCTTGAGATGTTGGGTCATTCTAGTTGAATAATCAAGTTTTGATTTATAGTTCTCCATACTCTTCCTCTTTGAATTTTCCAGTGCACTCTAAGTGATATATTTGTTGCTATAAACCGCAATTGACTCATGAATTGTTCAACTGGGGTACAAAGTTGATTTTAATATCATTTCCTGTATAGGTTGTACTACACATATATGCTTGTTGGGAATCCTCCTAAGCCTTATTTTCTTGATATTGATACGGGAAGTGACTTGATGTGGATCCAATGTGATGCTCCATGCATTAGTTGTGCCAAGGTGATGCCTAGACCTTGCTTCTGGTGTTACTAGCTGTTTATTCTAGTTCTTACTATTATCAATAGCATAACCAGAAGGTGCTAGCTATGGATACTACCATTTGATAGGGACATGTGGAAAACAAGATTGTCAAAGATACTTTTTAATAATGTCATATAGTTCCTAATACCATGGCATTAGTCAGACACTGCAAATTGTTATTGCTCTAAAGACGACACATTATTTTTCCAAATAACCAGATGAGTCGTGGTCAAAGTTTTAAGATATAATAATGCAAGTGAAAAATGGTCTAATGTTTTCATATTTTTGTACTTCCTGTTGATGTCGTATTCATTGAGGATGACGATGTGATAAAAGCGTGTACTTCTATTATTGGTATTGAACTTGCAGTCCCAGTCCCAGTCCCAGTCCCAATCTCATGTTCCCCCTCCTTTATCTGGGTATCTAGTCCTCCCATTGGTGTGAAGTACGCCTGTTCAAAAATCATCTGTCGATGTCTCATTTGTGGGCCCTTTGAGAGTGGTCGATGAATGTGGCATGCTTATAGACCTTATTATTGTACCTAGGTAGTGGTGGATGAGGTGCTGGGCCTCTGCAATCACACTTCCTCCACCACTTGTGTTGCCCAAGCATCATTAGAAAGTCCGCTCTTTATTTTCAAACTTGTAATCCTACACTAGTTTCTAACATTACAAGTTTCCCAGGGAGCTCACCCATTGTACAAGCCCAGAAATGTCAATATGATATCTCCCAAAAACCCCTATTGTGTTGAGGTTCAAGAGAATCTGAGATCCAAGTATTGTGATAACTGCCATCAATGTGATTATGAGATAGAATACGCTGACCAGAGCTCTTCTGTTGGGGTTCTTGCAAAGGATGAACTTCAATTGGTGCTTGCAAATGGGACAGGAACCAAGCCAAATGTTGTTTTCGGGTAAATGTTAATCCAAACTCTTTATTTTTTGGCCATACTACTTCTATATAAGGTTGTAAGCATTGGTTTGTGTTTCTCAGCTGTGCATACGATCAGCAAGGCTCACTTCTCAACACTTTATCAAGCACTGATGGGATCCTTGGACTTAGCAGAGCTCCAATCAGTTTACCTTCTCAGCTAGCGGGTCATGGGTTAATCAACAATGTTATTGGACATTGTCTTCGCACTGATACGAATGGGGGCTACTTGTTCTTAGGCAATGACTTTGTCCCACAGTGGCGGATGTCATGGGTCCCTATGATGAATATCCCTTTTCCGTGAGTACAGCATTTTGGGGGCTTCCTATTTTCCTTTTCAGTACTATTATATTTACGTCTCCTTTGGCTTTGCTTATAATTAAGTTTTGGTTCTGTTTTTGGTGTTTTAACTTTGAGTTGCCTTATCTGTTCCATTTCTTGCTTCCTTTGGGTCATTATTAGATCACCAATTAATATGGCTGGTTCTTCTTCGCATAAGCTTTGAATGCTGAATGTTGCAAACTGTTCTCTCTATCTGGTTGTCGTCTTTTCCTGGTGCTCCTTAAGAAGAGATTACTTATCTGAGTTATATTTATTTCTGTTTCTGTAGGTTCTGACTATTTTAGCCCCAGTATGTGTCCTAAGTCCTAACTAATGGTATATTCTCAGGTCCTTATTAACCCTCATCCTTTCATGTTCAGTAATATTTATCAAGCACAGTTGATGAAAGTGAACTATGGAGGCAAAGAACTTCGATTAGGCAGCACAAGCGATGGACAAGGTACTGTAGTGTTTGACAGTGGCAGTACCTATACATATTTTACAGATCAAGCATACAAAAGTTTAATTTCCATGGTAAGTCAGACTGAGTAATCCATTCTTCAGAAGATCACAAATTTCTTTTATGATTATTCACCGACTATTTGCACCTTTTTTCACGATGATTGCAGCTCGAAGGGATTTCCAGTGATGATCTTATGAAGGATACATCAGATACGACATTACCCATTTGCTGGCGAGCTCAATTTCCAGTAAGGTGGAACACCAATACAAGTTAATCAATGATTGGTTGCTGGAGTTGACAGTTAAAATTCAGAAGTTATATAGTAATATTTTCAGTGTTTTCCTCTGGTGTGTCTATGCTAGCTGTTAGTGTTTTCGAGAGTTTTTCTTTTAGATCTAGCAGAGTCATACAGGAAATAATATCAATTGATCGATCCTCAAACCAGCATGAAACTTTTTGCTTCACTTTGTAATGTAACTTTTTGACGATAGCTCTAAATGAAAACGATTTCTATCTGAAGCTAGTCTCAGCATGCTTACTCTGCTTTGTTTCTTGAAATTTTGATGGGGAAAAGAAATAATTCCCTTTTCTCTAGTCCTGTTTTTCTTTTCTGATGACTCCTTACTAGTATAATTATCCTTTTTTGATTTTTGCATGCAGATCTATCACAGAGGTTAAGCAATTCTTCAAACCTCTAAACCTTCAATTTGGAAGCAAGTGGCGTATCGTGTCAACTAAGCTCTGGATTCCTGCAGAAGGTTATTTGACTATAAGTGTGAGTAATCTCTTACCTTTCTTGGTCATTGGTACTTTGTTGTCCCCCTACCTCTCGTCTTTTGCTTCCTCTCTCAACCAACAATGTAGACTATTATACTGCAGGAAAAGGGTAATGTGTGTTTAGGTATACTTGATGGAAGCAACATTCATGATGGTTCTGCTATAATACTTGGAGGTATTGTTTCCTTCATTGACAGAATGTCATAGACTTATTTCAGCTGAATGTTGTGTGTTAATAGACTATTATTGATTTGAGCCATTTGAGAGGTAGTTGCACAAACAATGAATCATATGATCAAAAGTCCATATAGGAAATTAATGTGCTCTGGTTTGAGCTATCATTTGATTCATCTTAAAACAAACCTGTGTCATCCCTTGCAGATATTTCACTACGCGGTCAGTTGTTCGTGTATGACAATGTTAACCAGAAGATTGGGTGGATAAGATCAAATTGTGAACGGCCAGAGAAACTTCCAACTCTTCCATTTTTATGATAGACAACACTATAACACCATCTCTCCCGTGATTGCATCCTATTCTGTATGTTTGGGAAGAGGCTGTATATGTTTGTTTTGCTTTCTGATGTAGGTATGGTCATAGTGTGCATAGCCAATTTTGGGTACCACACTTTCAAGCTTCATATTTTTCTTATATTTGATGCTATGGTAATTAAATCGTGAGTTTTCTTGGTACAAAAAATATTGAAACTTACCATTTTCCCTGAGAAATCAGTCCTCAGCAACTCCAATCATCTTTCTCCAGATTCCAGTATACTAATAATTCTCCAAGTAGGTGTAGAAAAATTTCCATCCTGCTAGTACTGCAAATCAGAAACCCCAATGGAATTTCCAATTGCAGAATCTAGTTCTAATTCACAAGCTATTTTCTTGAGAAACTTACATAAAACCTGCGCTTAAGTTCTATTGAATTAACTTATATGGTGGGTCCGAAAGAAAAACGCTGTCAAACCTCATAGTAACTTCTCTTAGACAATGTCCAAATATGCTTGACAAGAAGATTTGATATCTAAAGACGACAAAGCTCTAGTACATCTTTGTTCAAAATTGACAATAGACAAGGAGAAAACTACTTTTCAACTAAATCAATTTACTTTAACCTAGACATCATCACTTGGTTGCTTGTAGGGCTTGATTGGCGAAAAATCTAACATCAACATCTGGGTCTTCGCTGAGTTCAACCAAACACGGTCGAATTGTGCTCTCCACAACCTGTACATAAATATTCATGGTTAATACTCGTGTTGGCAATCCAAACTCTTCATGTTTTCCCTTCATTTTTCAAATCTATCATGCCAGATTAGAATTTGACTTGCAAGAAAAGGAAGTGGTGAAACTATTTGACTGACAACTCATCACTCAGATTTCAATTCTTTTCACACTTAAAGAAATACAAACTCTTCTCACGGAATTCATGAGATGATAAAAGAAATGTCCCCTATCAAGAATTTCAAGTTGAATCTAACTTCCACAAGTATATTAGTCATTACATTATTAATAAGGCTCAGTCGACAGTCTACCAATCAACTTTGTCTCAATCCCAAAATGGTTGGATATGCTATAGATCCTTTTTTTCCATCCAGCTCTATTTAATCAAGTCCATTTTGTTCATTTATTTAGTTATATCTGGATGCTGATGTAACTCGTGCCTAGCAGAGTTCGACCAAATACATTCATTTCTACAAATAACCATCATAATTAGCCTTTTCTCACACCGACCTTCAACCTACTACGACTCTCCTACTTTGTCGGGACTAGGGACCAGTTATGCAGATCTCAAATGGGCTAATTAACGTAGGTGGAGTTGTTCATTAGACAATTAGTTTACAATAATAAAGCAAATGCATGAAATAAACAATTATCAGCATTTAAACCAAGGAGAAGTAAATCGACGCTTACAGATTGTTCAACTATTGGAATAACAGACTGCAACACCTTCGCCACATTGAACTTGATATTCGGTACCCTGGACAATACAATTATTACACATCAGCAAGTGTGACAATTAGCCAACAAAATGGTATATCATCTATATACTGAAGATTGACCTGTCTTTTGATGCAGCAATTATAACCGGTAGAAGTTTGGAGCAAGTAATTTCTGAGCCCATGACAGGGGCAAGAAGAGAAATAGCATGAAGGATGGTCATTCGGTAAAGATAATGTGGGTCATTAATCATATCCAACACCTGAAAAATGAATCAGTCAAGTTATTTAAACAGGAAAAACGAAAACCTCACCCCAACCAAAAGAAATGTGAAAGGTCATAATAGTTGAAATTGATTTCAGATAACATCCACTAAAACTATTGATTCTTGAACGTGTACAGAAATTTATTGATTCTGGACAAGACATTCCACATATTATGACTCATCAAAGAACAGAAAATGATCTCTTCATAATCAGTAATAAAGCATGTATGAAATCAAGAACAATAGAACTAAATACTTTTTCCTTGAAGAAACTGCTAAATTTATCACATCACCAACTATCAACCAGCTTATTAAAGTCAGGAAAACCTGTGGAACTATATGCTCCATTGCCCATGTTGGACCAAACTCCTCAGCAAGGCGCTTAACATTGTTTGCTGCTGCATCTCTAATAGAGTAAACCTACAAGTCGGGTGAATGATAATTAGAAAGACATAAAAAAGGAATACAAAAACATTACAAAGAGTTACACAACGTGATGCATTTGTTAAATTTTGAATATCTCCTGAGAATTCACGACAGACACACAAGTAATATTCAAGATACTAAGCGACCAGGACAAGAAGAAGCGTTAATATAATCTAAAAAGGGGGAATTGAGACCAAAGAATCAGGACAGTAGAATTATTGCATCAGTGTAAGCCAGTGGACCTAAAACATGGATTCTTTCTGAATAAGCAAGTTCCCTGTATCTTGACTGAACAAATTTCAATCCTTCATAAGGACACCAAGAAATGGCATGACTTCATAATATCATGTGGCATTCCATCCAATAATGGCTTTCCATCCCAAGTATGAGAAGGCCTACATGGACATCACATCGGAACTCTTTCCAGCTGAGCCACTTAAAGAGGCAGTCCCAATTGTAAAGTTTTTTTTTTAAAAAAAATTTCATGTAATATTGTTTCTTGTAACTTACGCTATTAATGTATCTCTCATTGTCAGGATATCCTATAATGTAACCAATTACCAGTGACGTGCTGACTTGCGTTCTTTCAGAACAAATGCTGGTCACAGTTTCTTTCCAGAAAAGACAGACCACAGTGACTTTTTTATGCCTTTATATCATAGTCCACAGTACAGGCATTTGATTACGATCACTCTATCCAGACATAAACTAGAATATTCACAGTTCTCTCTTTCTAAAGCATCAGCAGACATAATAACAGAAAGCTTCATACAACCTTATCTTTCAGCCATTGCATGCACAGAGCACCAAGCTTGTCATCAAAAAATCCAACCCCCAGCTGACTTGCCAGCAGAGGTATGTACTCAATTATTGCAAGCCTAACCCTCCAGTGTCTATCCTCTGCAAGTTCAACAATAGCTGGCAGCAGTGATTGCGAGAGCAAATCGATTCCAATTACCTGCAATAAATTGATTTAACTTACAATAGGTGAACATGAAAAACATGATATAGGTAGAGGTAGATTCAGAATCCACTAAATAAATAAGGCAATGTAACTTCAAGTACAGAGTAATAATAATGAATTATAGCTAACCTGGTTTACTTGATCAAGCTTACTGATAATATTCAAACGAACATCAGGAAACTCATCCTTCAGAAGAGAGAGGAAAATCGGAAGAAGCTGCTCAATAGTTGCATCCTACAATAACCAGTACAGAATCATTTAACTCCGGTTAGAGATATCATTGACTAAAACTTGGACAAAGCCACAAAGAAAGTCGAGCATATTCCAGGATAAGGTATTATTTTTGGTTCAAAACTATATTGAGAACGATATTGTAAATGACATCATCAAATTCAAAAAACACAACTGTCATACTGGTTGTAAGACGGGAAAAAATTCTTCAGGATAAGCTAAATCATGTGCTTACACACCTATCCATAACATACTGCTAAAAGATGTTTCAACTTTGGACTCAAGAAAAGGTAAGAAAAATAAAAGATGGATTAAGCAGACAAAAGCACAAGGGAATGAGCATGTTATACTAGGACAACAATCAGAAGCAACATAGAGAGAGCCTGAACTTTACTGTACCAAAATAGACCATAATAAGAGAGAAAATCCAATATTTTCGTGCACTGATGAGGGTATTTATACCTTTCCTAAAATAGGCGCCATTCCCATGATAACTGAAGCCAAAGCAGAACGAACATGCTGGGATGAATCTGATGATAGTTCCTATGAAAAAGAATGCGCCTTAGTTAAAGTTACAAAAATCATTAAGGATTATTTGATTATTAATACATGGATGTACTAAGAAAAGGAATCATGAAAGGAGACATTATCCGGAGAAACCAAAAGATAAGAACACGGGACAGTAAAATAGAGAAAGAACTTCATAAAGTTTCTACCTTTACACAAGGAAGGATATGCTGGATAGCAAGCTCAGGGCTCAAAATACGACAGAATTTCGTCACTTTGCCAGCAGCAGCTATACGCACTTCAGCCTCATTATCACGAAGTAGCCGAACATAGGCAGGAACCAAATCTGTCCTGATAAATTTTATGATGGTTCACCCATGAGTTAGTCATAAGTGGAGAGAACATGATGGAAAACCGAAAATAGAAAAGAAAATTCTTGTGGTGAGAAAAATTTGTGGATATTGATATTCACATCATGTTCAGTTCTGAGCATGAAAACAAAAAAAAGAACAAAAGATTCAGGAAACGAAAAGCCACACACTTCATTTGACTAGCCAGGTTGAATTATCAAATGTGTAAATCCTAACACAGATTACAGAACACGAGAAATGCACAGTATCGCAAATATCTACCTGGTAGCCTCGGGTCCAACTGCCTCACAAAGTTCATATAGTTGATTTGCGACCATGTATCGAACACGCCAAGACTTATCCTGTTCAAATGGATAAAGAGGTAATGAACATCAGTAACTACAGCTTGTATGCCACTATAAACTGACAAAGCAGCAACGTTTGGTTGCATGAAGATATCGCATTAGTAAATCATACAAATGAGCAAAAGAACAAAATTCCAGAAAGGAAAAAAGAAGAGATCAACATAGGGGTTATATCATCAATGCCATTTGTCGGAATTAGCTTAAGATTGAAAAGAAAACAATACCACACGGCACCCGCCACCCACCCCTACCCACATCAC
>JAOTQR010000092.1:18701356-18724652 GCA_025774065.1 Solanum ossicruentum | reverse complement strand
AAAGAAGCGCAGACAGTTTAAAGAGTCATTTTGCTTTATTCCATCATACCCCAAAGCCAAAAAATAGTAAATCTTTAGCTACATCCGACTGTGAAAATGCATTTTAAATTAGTATATTCTAATTAAATTAATCATAAGAGCTAAAAATATAAGACTATATGAACATCATGAAATGCTTGTTTGAAAAAAATGTTAATGTTGTAAATATAATGTCATAATATTATTAGTAAAACATTTGACAAAAAGATTATCTGTCAAGTCTAACTAAAAAGTAAATGACCTGTAATGTGAAATATCAAGTTGATACAATAAATTCTACTTTAATTTAAAAATTATAATACTAATAAAATTATTTTTTTTTAAATAAGACAATATAAAAAATTGCATAAAATCACATTTGCGAATGAGAAGGAACTGAAATATAAATAATATAACATAAAAAATATATTTTTAAAAAAATTAAAATCCATGCCACTGCTGCTATTTTGTCGAGTATTTTCCCCGAGTTTCTTACCATAATTTTCCCCTAGTTTCTTACCTTGGTTCCCAATGAATTATTCTGGCAAGCACTGGCAAAGTAGGGTTGCAGTTACCATGTTGCCTTTGCTTGCTAAATAAACAAGCATATCAGGTCTTTGCCTATGCCATATCCACAGGTTCTTTTCTAGTTCAATTCAGTAACTTTTGCAATAATATACATGATCCAACTCATCAATGCGACAGAAGTCTTAAAATTAACACAATATTGTATAAGATGAAACTAAAATTGCATAAGAACCACTGTGAAAATTCTTTGGACTTGTTGAAAATAAAGAGTAAGCTTCCATACTTTCATCAATATATTTTGCACTTCAATGCCACATGGATACAAAGTATAAAAATGACTACGTTCCAGCTTGTAAGAGTAACTTCAAATCTGAGTTGGGCACTCTTAGCTGGAACTTCTGTTTTACCTGTAATTATCACAATATGAAGACAGAATTCTTCATTAGAAGTGAACTTAGCAACTTATCTATTCCAAACTAGGTGCCTCCTCAGTTGGATTTGACTCGAACACATCCGAGTCAGAAGCCTCTGGTTCTTCAAGAAGTTCTTGTGATTGAATTGCTTCCTTATACACAGGAGTAGACTTGAAATCTGTAGCTCCATCATTATATGTGGCCACGGCAATACCACATGCAATTAGCTGCCAATAAAAGATGTCAAAATCAAACTGGTAAGAAGCCTCTCAAGGATATTTAAAAGGAAGGATGCACAAATAAAAAACAAATACCAAGTTTTCCTTCAATCTTGAGTTGCATTACTTCTCAATACATAACATACTGCTAAAGGCTTCTCGAGTTGTTCCATTTTCCCATTTCCATGGTTATGATACCCATACATAACCATTATGGAAAACAGGTCATAACCACTCTCTCGATGAGATTACTAATTTCTAAATATTAATTGACATAAGCGTAAGTTTGGTTGTTGTTTTTTTTTAATGAAAAGGGGAATCCGCAGCCGCTACCCTTTGGGTGTGCACAGGGTAAACCCGCACCTATGCAATAGCTCATAAACCATATAGGAGAGGTAACCCGCACTAGGCAAGCCCAATGCGACGAACTCGACCCAGAAGTCAAAGCCCTTGCTTCCACTGACAAGGGATTTCGAACTTGAGAACTCCAATGTGGAAGCCCTAACCAAAATCACTAAGCCACCTCGAAGGGTAATTTTGGTCGTTTCTTCTGACAGAGAGAAACAACTGTTGCTGGTAAACCAAACTAGTCTAATGTAGCCCGGACTTACTTATAACTTTCATGGACAACAGAAAGTTGATACAGATAGTGCACTGATCATTAAATAACCCAATAAAGTGGGACTAGCTAACTAGGGAATCAAGAATCAATCAATGGAAGTTCCACTTGGTCAATGTAATTTTTTCAGCTTTCAATTATTCCCTTTTCATCACATAATATTGTCCATCTTGAAAAGTATTATGAAAATATCATTTAGCATATATGACAATAGAAAGAATACCATTTAGTTTTAATCCTAGCCTTTCATTAAAAGTTAAAATGACAGCCCAATGCACAAAAATATCCCGCGTTAGCAGGGTCCATGGACTAGTATCTTATGCACTGTTGATAGTGAGCTAAGTTGCACGGACTCTTTATTTTCGATGCTACACCCATTTTTGGAGAATCCGACAAGCACCTGTGGACATTTTAAAGAGTCCGAGCAACATAGACAGTGAGTGTGAAACCGCAATGTGGAAAAGAAATTTCGAACAAGAAAAGTTGTTCTTTCTAATCGTGTGCTCTGTCATAGCCATTGACATGATTCGGCCTTCAAATCCTCTGATTTTTATTATGTTATGAAGAATACAAACCAAATGGCTATTAAACTAAGCCAAAAGCTTTAGCTTAGACCATTATTAAAAAATTCATAAAGCATATATAAGTATATATCTGCAAACAAACTAGCTATGGGCTCAATTTGCAAGCATAAACTTTAAATTCTCACTCCGCCTAATTCACACTATTCAATACAAATAAACCAATATAAATGAATGATACGCACCGAAAAGAGAACGCCAAAAGCCCACATATACTGAACAAAGAACCCAAATCCATCCCATTGAGGACCTTCCCAAAAGTCAGTTTCCTCTCCAGGAAGCTTGGGCATCTCAAAAGCATCACCAATCGTTGCAGTTGCACCATCAATACTAATATTGATCTTCTGGAATTCCTCTTCTTCTTCTTCCTTTACTGGTTCTTTCGTTGAAATTGAACTTCTCTTATTCTTCCCTGCAGTGAACTTCTTTGCCGCTAATGCAGTGAATTGACCTCTTCGCCCCTGAGACGGGGAATTGGTTGAAGAAGGAGACGGAAGTAAGAAGGGACGACGAAGAGATAATTGTATATATGGTATTCTTGTTGATGAGCTGTTGCAGAGAATTCGATTTCCTGTGAGAGCCATTGTTGTGGCTGATAAGAAGTGTGTGGACGAGACTCGGATGATAAACTACTCTTGGATCCGAAATGCGACCCGGTTCGTTGGCCGTTAAGATCCCGATTCAGATAGGATATTTCTGTTAATTTTTCTATGAATTTTTTAGTTTGAAATAAATAAAGATTGTGCTTAGACTTGGTATTCATTAAATATATATACACGCACTCAATTATTTACTTTTCACCAACTTTGTAAAGATAATAGTAGTAATAATTAATGGAAAATCGATTTAATTGCATCAATATTTCTATAATAGTTACTAATTTTCATTATAGTTTGAAATAATTATATATTATGTCCTTAAATTTTAACTAAATAAATATAGATGCATGTATTTTACTATAGATACATTATAACAAAATAAATGTGCATATAGGAAGAGAGATGACCGAGATAAGGAGGCAAGAGAAAGAGTTTTGGTATCTCTAATACAATGAACTACACTAAATATAAGTATTTGAGATCCAGATATATGTATCTGAGATACTATACATGTATTTGAGAGTCAGATACATATAAATCTACTTAAACACAATATATCTAAAAAAAATACATTTAATTTTGTCTTCATATATCTGAGATACATATATCTAGACATGACAAATACATGTATCTAGAATCAAAAAATAAGGCACGTTCACGAAAAGGCATATAATTACGTCCTAAATTAGTGAAATTTGTATTATTTTCTGAAGAAGCTGAAACATGGGCTGAACTTCTTGTACTCGTCTTGGGCCCATTAGTTTGATTACAGGACAGTGGGGACTTATAGGAAATTCGTGAAGCATTTTCATTTTTTTTTCTTTTTTTAATTCTAAGGGGTGAAGTATATATATTTTTCTTATGCTTAGATAATCAGACCTCATGCTATTAGGGGTGGTTTGGTTATTGATTAGAGTTATGTGAGTATTAATTATATAGAATTTAGTAATACAAACTTATTTATGTAGGTATTAACTATGCAGGGTTTAATTATGTAAAATTTAAAAGAAATTAATAAATTATTCATATATTAACTTGAATCTTAACTAAGTATCAAACGATCTTTTATTGATATAAAAAAAATAGAAACAACACAACCATGATGGTACTACATGATATATATTAGCATTAACTTTTCATAAAAACCATGCTTTGGAAGGCCATCCACCACTATGTGTGCTTCTTGAATGCATGTGTTAGTTAAGGTTTGCTCGGTTTGTGCAACAAGCACTTGCAAATTGCAATCACTAGTCAAGTGGAAGTAATAATCGTTTCAACGTCCATATTGCGACGTTTTGATGATTTCTTTCGAATATGTATGTTCACATTGCCTTCATATTGCAAGTGGAATAGAACATTAAAATGTCACCGAGACTAATCAGACCATTATATTTATTTATTAATCCTTGTGATATTATAAAAGAGATAAGATTAATAATAAACATATTCTAGATAAGGTGAGAATGATCCTTCATGAGATGTGATGAAAAAAACGAAGTTTAATTAAATGATTTAAATATATAAACAAAAAATAAATTAAAAAAATATGAAGATTAGAAATTAAAATATAAAATTAATAGATAATTGTATATTATCTCACTTTTTTAAAGGTTAATTTTAGTGCATTATACCCGTTTCCCCTTTGTGATGTCGTTATTTAATTATTATTGTTATTCTTTTTTTCTTATAAATATTACATAATGCTTCCCTTATTATTGATATAAATTACCTGAACGGATCATTTTTTAATTAAAAACAATTTCTCCATTTTTACAAAAATAAAATTTTTACCTCTCTAATCTCCCATGTATGTAAAATCTATATTATAGAAATTAAATTTTCTAAGAACAGAAGGATACATGTTCATGAATCCAGTTGCATACAGTAATACTTTTTAAGGTAAGAATTTTATTTTCTTTCTACAATTAATGATTATCTTTTCGTATTATTATCTTCCATATTTAACCGTTGAACCCTCAATTTGAGATTCGAAAAGCTTTCTTCTAGCTTGAGAAATCCAGCGATGTATGATTTGGCATAAAAACGACGTGTAATGGCGTTATTCTGAAAAGAAAGGGGGAACTCCATATAGTTTTGGTCTCCAATATATTTATTTTTTTCTTTTTTCAATCATGTACAAACTACTACGCTATCAAGGATAGGACTTAGATTTCAACCGGAGTGGTGAACCAGGCGGCCTAAGGGACACTCACATGTCTATAAAGCCGGTAGGGACTCCGGCAGCCGTGACAACTCCGAAAAATTTGACGGATCTGGGTAATCGAATAATCCACCCACTGTCACAAAATCACCTCCATTTTCACCGCCGTAATTATTTCCGTCCATGATTCCGGCAAGCATCCCCAGGTCGAATGAATCATATCTCGGTAACTCGTTTTCAAATTTAATCGTATTTTCCGATCTCGATTTGGCATCAATATGGTTTTCGGGAGAAAAAGTGGGCGGGAGGCCAAGCTCGTCGTCCGAAGCTTCTAGAAGGTATCCGAGGTCCGATTGGAATTCGCTGGAATCTGATAACGTTAGGTCAATGAAGGTCTGGCGAGATGGCACAGTTGAAGAAGGAAGGATCTCTTCTTCAAAACTCTTGATTACTGAGTCAAGGTCCTGATTTTCTGGTACAGTACCATCTGTCACTGTTTCTGGCTCATCAAGGATATCCAGAATATTTTCTCTAATCTGCTTGACCTCCAGCGAGTCTACGTCAATGTCTGCATCATGACCATCCTGATTCAACTCGGACGAGTCATGAGAATTCACCTCTAATCCCATATCAACTCGGTTCGACTGAACCGAGCTCGAACCTGCATTTGCCTCAATGTGGAGTCGCTTCGACTCGCATGAGTCGAACACTGAGTCGTCTTCTCGAGATCGCTTGTTGCCATTTTTTCCAGGTATATACTCTTCCATAATCTAAGCACGTTAGTAATGAAGATGAAGTAGTTGAAAAAATATTGTTGAGTGTAGAGAGTATAAAGTTGTTAAGTTTGATGGAGGAAATAAAGGAAGGAGTTTCAGTATTTATATAATGGAGAGAGGTGACTAGGGGGGATTATTTTGGTGTTGATATTTTAAGAGGAAATGATGGGCGGGAAATTAGGAGGATGTGAGATGGACTTATATGAGGCCCCCTCATTTGGGTGGTTCAACTTGAATGCTTCCCACGCCTTTTCTCATCTTACATCTACAATGACGTTTCCAATTGTCCTCATTGTATCGTCTCTCCTTACCTTTTCTCTATTGGATGGCGTTTGAAGAGGTTGGCCTGCGGTCAAATCTTGGATTATAGTGGTTCACAATTACTTGGCCGTTGATTTTTTTTTCGATGGGTGAATGGACTGGCAAACAGGGGCCGTCCCTTAATAATTAGAGGTCATTCCATCTTATTATACATGCAAATCACTATAATTAATAATATCCTACAATGGACCTCCATTCTAATTCAACTTTAGAAAATTAGCTACATTTTTGTTCCGTTGTAAAACTTTATCAACGCCTCACGTATGATGTTTCATTTATTCATTTAAATTATATATAAAAATTACATATAAAAATTACATATTTCTAATAATTATGAAAACTCTAACTAATAGCCAAATAACTCGTTCAAAAACTTCATACTTTTGAAAAAGTATGTTTACATCACCTATCTTGTAGCAGTAGATAATCTTTTTTAGTGTCGTATTATTCTTAATAGGGTGATATTTTTGTCATTTTTAGTAATTTCCTAATTTCAACATGTTGCGTGGGATATTTAAATCATAAAATTCGAAATGATATTTATTTTTATATGTGTCGTCAGTTTAAGCACGTCATATTTTACAAAAACATTTGTAAACTTTCGTTTTATAATTAAACTAAGATGTTTAAATTAAAATGAAAGGAGTACTTAACTAAACATTTACTTATTAAAACAAGATAACTTCATACATTTTTTTATATTTTTAAAGTATTTAAAATTAAAAAAATTTAATATATTTTAATTAATTAACCATCTAAATTTTCACTATCAATTCTTCATTTTATAACCTCTTTCCCATTTCCCCCTTACATATTTTCAATTTTATCTTTTAGAAAAATTATGTATTTATATATCAGTGAAATTTCGGCCGGCTTACAGGCCCACCTAATTGACTATCTCCATAGTCTCATAAAATATACTTCCTCCATTTAAAAAAAATATTTACTTCAACTTGATAAAAAAATAAAAATAACTTTTTAACTTTATAATTATAATTAAATTTATGTTAAAAAATATTCATTAATCTTATCATTTTAAATATATCACTTGAAAACTAAAATTAAAATATTATCAAAATAAGATGTTATTTTTTTAAACAGATTAAATATTTCAAAACAAAGAGAGTAAATATTTTTTTATTATAACATTTTTTTATTAATCTATGAATTTTTTTTAACTCCCAAATTATAAAATTATGCAAAATTATCTATTAAATAATATATTCATAATTTTTATAAATTTCACACGATTTTGTTTAACAGATCTCCGTAGAATTCACACCATTTTACTTAGCAAATCAGAAACCAGGAATTAACCAATTTGTCAAAGTATGGCCTCACTCTGTGATTAAACAAATGAGCCGAATTCGTGGGCGGCATGGCGTTCTAGAAATTCATAGAAAAAATAGAGCAGATCTTAAAGGTTGTGCGGATCCGGGTCAGCATTTGTGTCCATGCACGGCGCCACGTCTATGCACATAACACCACGTGGCAGAGCCTACACGAGAGCCGCCGCCCAAAGAATTGCTCTTTGAAAATCGAGACGGGCGTTGCATGTTATCGTATTCAACCTTTTCATCGTGTCAAAAGCCAAAACAACTTTGTTAGATTGGTATTTTAAAAGACGGTTACTTGGATTTATCTCGCAATTTATTTTGTATGTTCATTGTACTATTTGTATTGAATTTTCTTTATTTAAGCTGTTGATATATTATTAGAAATTTTATATTTTTTATTTAATAAAAATTAACAATATTGAAAGCGTAAGCCCATATCTCGAAATTTACGCCTCACCCCTTCGCCTTTTAAAATTGATTTATTTAGTTAGATAAGAATATAACGGAGCTAGTGGCCATATCATGACGTGGCGCTATGCCTAACGCTACTGTCCTGACTTATTTGATGAGCAAGATGGATGAGATAAAGAATATGAGCGTTTGTTTCCCCTTGGATGAATAAATATTTACTTTCCCTTTAATGACTAAACTATTTCCATTTAAGAATTATTGTGATCATATATTTAATGAGTAACATTTCATTTTTATAAACTTAAATGCTACTATTTTAACGAATAACGTATATATACGTTTATCGTCCAATAAGTAATATAGATTTATTCTTTTCATTATTGGATGAAGTAAAAATTATCATGCGGCACAAAAAAAAATTATCTTTACTTTTTTGCTTTTTGCACTTAAACCCGATCCTTTTTAAAAAATAATTCTTCATATATTTATATTCGATTTAAATCTATTTTATGGCTGAAAAGGGGATGAATTGAATTTTTTTCTGTTTGGCCGGGTCTGGAGGTATAAAACAAGAGTGACATAACTTTTAAAAGTAATGTAATATTTTTAAAATAATTATATGTTCATACTTAAAAGAATATTCCTGCTCAAAGTATTACTTCTTCTCCTTAGGATTTAACCCAATTTAACATTTCTTTAACTTTTCTCAAAACTTTCTAAAATCATAGGCTTCAAACTTCACTATTCATAAAATATTTATACTAATACTTTACTTGAGTTTAAAGCAAGATTTTGAATTTCATAGATTTTCGTAGTAACTTTAGGGTTTAACTAGTTTAACAATTAAAAGTAGTATTTCAACCTAAGACTCTAATTTAGTAGAAAAATTTAGTAAATCTCATGCTTGTCTTCAATACTCATTAAATCATGCATTATCTCATCAATATGTGTTCATCAAAATATAACTCTTTGGACTCAATAAAATATATATATATATATATATATAATATTAGTTTAAATTACTCTTTCATCAATGTATAAAAAGGTCATCATCTTTACTAGAACATGCAAAACTTTGATTCAATATACTTGTGTAATGCATGAAAAATAATAAATTCCAATATCAAAGAATGTATAGGAAAGTCATGATCATCAACTTCATTATGGCTCATGGGAAAGTATCCATGGACAAAAATTTCAATTATATAAAATATAAAAATGATAACAATTCCAATGCACAAATATATCTAACTCAATGGAAGAGGAATTAACTCGTTTAGAATTCAAGACTTAGTGTAAAACTCTACTTGAACTCAATTACGGAGAATTAGCATGTGGGGTGCATGGATGAACTCAAGCCAACTCTATGAGTAGTCTTACATACCTGAAAAATTGATATTACAATTATATTTTGATGAATACTAGCTTTCTTGGAGAAAATCTTCGATCTTGATAGTTCTTTTAAAGTGAAAGAACTTGAAAGGATATTGGTTGAAAGAATTCTCTTTGATTATTGACTTAGAATCTTTGGAGTTATTGATGAAAAACCCTAATTCTTAAAAAAGAAGAATTAAGAAATCCTTTCTTGGGATTCTTGAATTCGTTTTCTTGAGACCCTAGGTCATGATTTAAAATCCTATTAGAGATTCATGAATAGATGAAGAAATTCAGATTGGGTAGATTCAAATTTATGAAAAATAAGTTACCTTGAGGAGGAATCTTGAAATCTAATCCTAACTTGATGACTTTCTTGATAATTCTTGAGTGTTTATGTTTAAGGAATGAAGGAGAGAATTTTTAATTATGAAAACTGACGTTTTATGCATTTTGGAACCTTAAATATACCCCCAAAGTTTTTAGGATGAAAATACCCTCAAAATAAATAAAAAAACGTCATTAGCTTATCCAGTAAAGGTAGTGCGTCGCGGACCTTCAGACAACTCTGCACTCTTTCACTAAAATGGTTATAACTTTCTTTTTCGAATTTTGATTAAGGCAAAATTTGATGCGTTGGAAAACGAATTCAAATATTTTCGATTTGATATATTATGGGTCACCTAATTCATTATAGTTTACGAGATATGATTATTTGAAGTTGACCCTTCTATCATCTCATACGAAAACTTAGTTGCTAAAAATTCTTTGGACTTGACTTGATGTAAAAGATCCCTTATGACTCTAAATCACATCTAATATACTTTAAAGTACTTAGGAATTGATTCTAACATATATATACAACCTAAAAGTCACTGGTCCATCTAATTTTTATAAAATTTTACATTAGAACTCAAACGCTAAGAAAGTTGTTAGCTTAACTTCATACTAGAGGGTTCGTGTGACCTTAGATCATCTCTAGTTTTATTTTCACATTAAGAAATTGACTTTAACACTTATAATCAATTAAGAATCATTAACTAAAATACTATATTATATGAAGGATAGCTCAGTTTCAACTTAAAAAAATATCGGGGTGTTACAACGAAAAATCTCTTGAACAACTCTCCACATCTTCCATCTCTTTCAAATCTTCTTTTTGATTACATATTTTATTATTATTATTATTATTATTATTATTATTATTATTATTATTATTATTATTATAAATATGAATGTCATAAATTAAGTTGTTTTTTAAATAAAATGAAAGATGAACAGAATAATTTAAGAAAAATGAAAGGAATAAAAATAAAAAGAAAAGACAAGAAAGGAAAAAATCTAAAAATTAGGAAAGAATTTGGATTATAGTATAATTAGGATTCAACTTACCTTTAATGTTTTTCTAAATTATATTCTTTTCAAAAGGTATAAATATTAATTGAAAATATTATGTTAATTATCTTTAAAGTTACTTGATGGTATAGAAAATCTTGTATACTGACGATGCATATAATTTAAACTCATTAAGAAAACCATTCAAAGACAATTTACACCATACTTTCCATTATTGCCCTTTGTGAAATTATAAATATGTAGTGTAATTTATCTATTAGAAAATATAAAACTTAAATAAATGAAAGGGCAAATGTGAAAAAAGTTTCAAACATTCTTGTCGAACTTTGAACAATTTAACTATTTTGAACATTGAAAAAAGTTTTAAAAATTTAATTAATTTGAAACGGAGGGAGTAAAAGACTAATAAGATCATATTTGACCATCATACATACGTTGACATTCAATTTTTACCCTCCACGATATAAATTAATTATCGAACTTTTAATTTTAATAATTTAAAATAATTAACTTTTGAAAATGCAAAATATTTTATCAAATAAATTTTATTTTTTATTTTAGGAGCTATTATTTTTAATTATTTCAAGTTGATAATATTAAAAACTCTTTAATTAATTTATATAATTCGTCATGTGATCAAATTAGTTAATCAAATTTAATTTAATTACATTGTAATTGACCAAGATTGCAACCAAATTGACCAAATTTTAATTCCTTTATTAATTAGTCCATTTTTGGACCAATTTTTGCTCCCCCTTTAACATATGTACCTGACCCAACTCTGTTTTTTTTAGGGCACGCGCCTCCAATTTTTTCCCTTCATTTCTCCCCATCGCGTGCACACTCTCCTTTACCGTTCTTCTTCTTCACCCAGACGTGAAACCAGACTCAACCTAGCAAAAACCGTCCCTCAACGATCCTCTCCCTGAACCCAGTACATACGTGTTTCCCTTTCCCTCATCCCCGTACGAATCCGTTGAAGAGATTCCCTTACGTGTCTCGATCACGTTTGCCCCCTTTTCGAATCGACAGTCGAACCTTAAATTCGTTGAGGATTTGCCATGATTGAAGATTCCCTTATCCTTTTGGGAGGGATTTGAATTTCAAATCCTGAAAATTCGTTCCCAATTTCTCGAATTTGCCCTCGGATTTCCCCCCATTTCGAACCCTAATCGTCTCCTATGAAATCCCCTCTTCTTCGTCATTTCAGGGGAAGCGATTCTGGAGCCGTTGATCATCTGAAAATCCTAGCAAAACTTACTCAATTCCTACAACCATTTTTGATTCCCAAAATCTGATTACAGTTCACATACCCTCAAACTAATTTCCTAGTAACTCATCGGCTTTGAAAGAATTGAATTGAAGATTCTTGGTCGAGGAAGGTGTAGACGGAACTCTTTGGTGGTAGAAAGTCTTCTTCAAGCTCGTTACACTCCCAGTCGCTGCTCCGAAAAAGGTATCATCTTCTTCCTTCTTATTTGTTTTGTTGTTTCCGGGCAATGAGGACATTACACACTTATTTCTGTCTATGAATAGTTATATGATTAAGTTGTTCTGTTTTAACTGTGGAAAGTTATAGTTGGGTATGTATTCATTAGCTTTTCCTTGTATTTTCGTGTTGTAGTCTCATTCCCAGCGATCGTTCTTGGCTGTTGCTTGTCGTTTTGCTTTAATCGTCCTCTAGCCATGTCCTTTTTTTTTGCTGAAACAGTGTTTTGATCTTGTTATGAAGTTGAATCGCTGACTATTGTGTTTACTGATCTCGAAGGCTTTCATGTGACATCCTTGTCTGATTTCAGCTAGGATTGTCCAGTTTCATAGTGTAAGCTTTGGTTATTCTAAGTTTTTGGTTGTTTGTTCTTACTCATTTTTGAGTATCGTCACGCTGTTTTCGAGTTCAACAATGTTTACCTGGTCAATTTTTGGTATGTGTTTTATGGTCATTACATTAGATTCCCTGCTTGTTATATACTAGGAAGCTATATGTTGTTCTTTTCAGTTCAAGTATACCTTCTTTTAAAAGGAATATCTGTGAATGGATTTGTTTTATCATTTGTTGCCAGTACTGTCATGGTTGTTGACTGGTGGTTTTAAAAAAAAAAAAGGTTCTTGGTTTTCATTTTGTGTTGCTTAAGTTGTTTCTATATGAGGGGAATTCTTTGTTTGTCACAAATAAGTTTGATGATATATGAGTATCCATTTTTGTGTTTATTCAGTCATATTAGTGCCAAGTGAATCGTTATACTAAGAAGTTGATTGTGATAGCTTCTTGTGATTAGTTAGTGTAAATGGGTCTAGTTAAGATCTTACTATTCATACCGTGTTTGTTCTAATTTGGAAAGATTAGTTTAGTTAATTGTCAAATATTTTATTCGTGTTCTAAGTTGATGTGCTTGGGTTAAGCATTTGAATATTTTTAGGTGACAATTCATTTTGACTTGTGAATTTCCAGATTATATATCCCATTTTTATGTTTCTGTGAACTTATATCCTTAAGGGATGCAAATGTCTTCAGTTTCTCAATATGCACCTTTGATGAAGAACTGTTGTCTTTCTTGGATGTTAGATATTTGAAGCTTTGGTTCTGTTCCTTTTCTCCTCTCCTAGAACTAAGTCATCAATTATCTCTATTAAAAATGTCTTGTTGAAATAAGTCTCATTTCTTGTTTCCTTGATTTCCATTCATGTGTTGTTGGGAAATTATCTTGTTGAAAGTTTTATTTCATGTATGGATCCTAATCTTTTTCTTTTCTTTTTGTTTCATGTTAACTCATCCTTGAGTCCAAGTGGACTCTATTCCCTTGCATCTCTCGGGTTATTTTTAAACCCAAATTTCGAGTCAGACCTCATCAATTCGCAGGAGAACGAAACTGCCACTAGGTCTTTTGAAGATGAATATACACTGATATACAGCAAATATATACTATGTGTATATCACAGGAAATATGGTCCAAAAACCCACTGGCAGCAGCAGTTGGGGTAGACCTCCAAATGGAGAAACTAGGGCAGGTGAAAAATTAGGCCTTGTCCAATCTTTATTTTTATTCTCTCTTTCCTTGTATATTTATTTATGTTACTTGTGATATATGATACTAACTCTAAAATTTTTGTATTATTTGATTGTTATTAATCTAATTGTTTCCCCAATATTGTCTTCATTTATATTAATTTTTCCTTTTCAATGATTTTCTTAGTGTTAGAATTACTCTTGCAATTTATTTTGGTAACTTTTTTTTATATATAATTCAAGTGTCAATTCAATTTCAAACTTAGCCAACTTTGTCAAAATTTATCATTTTGCGAACTTAGTCAAATTCTTTTAAATTTAGTCAATTTGTCAATATTAGTCAATTTTTTTAAATTAGTCAAACTTTTTTTTCAAAGTTAATTAAATTTTTAAAAGTTAATTAATTTTCTAATTGTTGGTCAACCACAACTTAGCGATTATTTTGAGTAATTAATTTCTTTTCAAAAATAGAAATTGAATCCAAACTCTTTCTTTGGTATTTAGAAAGATTTTTCTGTTAGGTCTTTTTAAATGTTTTAAGGATTTCCTAATTATCCTTAAAATTAGGTGACGACTCTTTCAAATTTTAGAAATTTGGTTTATACTTAAATTAAATAAGTATTAAATTGGATTTTCGAAATTAAAGTCATTTTTCGAATTAACAGTATACGTTAAGAACATATTTGATTTAATTTAGTTGTTAATTGGAATTATGCAAATAATTATGAAGTTGCATTTGTGAAGCAATTCGCTTAAATTGTAATTTTCACACCAAAGAAAAAGAATTAAATTCCATCAACATTAAATCAACTGGCACACACTTTGCGTATTTCATCAAATATTTGCTAGGAAAATTAATTAGCATTTTCTATTTTAATCAAATTTAAATACTAGTATATCATATTCAAGAGAATAACACATAATAATTCGCAGTTAATATTTAAAATATAATTCAATCTAATAAGTAAATTATTTCCGAATCTAAATAAATTTATGTCATAACATAATAGTAAAAAACATATTAAATATTATATTTTGAGTGTCTTAAAACTTAAAAAATGAATCTTCCCATCTTTAACACTAATAATAATTGAAAAAATTTTTGGATCAATTATTTTAATATTTATTTATGCTAGAGTTTTTATTAGGATCAATTTAAATTGGTGAAAATTCTAGACAATATTTTTGTGAACAATTTTTAATAATTTCATTTTAGTGTTTGTTAAATTGACAAAATAATAGCATAAACTCAAATATCTCTATATGAAATTGATCTAAAATAGTTATATCGAGTTTGTTCACGAGCTGCTCAATATTTTCTTTTTTTTTTCTTGTGATACCGAAGGATTTAAAATCTGTTTTTTTATAAAATTTAAAATGATAAAAAAATTTTGTTATAAAATATGAATTCCCACTCAGCATAGGTTTTTAGTGATTGATGTAGAGATCAAGGGTGAAAAGAGGAAGAAGGTTTCGTTTGCCCAACCTAGGATTCGATGTGGAGGCCTTACTCCTTCACTTTCTCGCGAGATGGAAGAAAAGTTGAGAAACCTCGACGTGTGGAGTAGTGAAGAGAATGTGAATAGTATGTGGGACACGATTGTGGGGGCTACATCAGAAAGGTTGTTACTGAGGTTCTTGGAGTCTCGAGAGGGACCTTTGGTGGTCATCAGGGTGATTGGTGGTGGAATGCGAAAGTTTAGGGCAAAGTAACAGATAAGAAGGTCGCTTACACAGAGTTGCTAGCATGTAGGGATGACGAGGAAAAGCAAAAGCTCAAGGAGATTTATAAGAAGGCCAAGTCAGAAGCCAAGATGGCGGTGATGAATGCTAAGTCAGCAACGTTCGAGCGCCTTTATGAGGATCTAAGTCATAAAGGCGGGGATAAGAGATTGTATAGGCTCACTAAAGTAAGAGAAAGGAAAGCTCACGACTTGGACCAAGTGAAATGCATCAAGGATGAGGAGGGCGAGGTGTTAATAGACAACACTTCCATTAAATTAAGATGACGAACTTACTTTCACAAACTCTTAAATGGAGAAGGGGATAGAGTTATCGAGCTGGATAAGTTGGCACACTTCAAATTTAACCATTGTGATTTTGGGGACGACAATCCATTCGAAGTAGAGGAGGTAATATAGGCTATGAGTAGGATGAAGAGGGGGAGGACGATCGGACCTGATGAGATTCCAGTGGACTTTTGGAAGAACATGAGCAAGGATGGCATAGAGTGGTTGACTAGACTGTTCAATGCTATCACGAAGACTGCCAAGATGTCTGATGAATGGAGAAGGAGTACAATGGTCCCATTGTACAAGAATAAGGAAGATATTCAAAACTGCAACAATTATAGGGGTATCAAGTTGTTGAGCCACACTATGAAGGCATGTGAAAGAGTTGTGGAGATGAGGGTGTATAAAGTAGTATCTATCTCGGAGAATCAGTTTGGATTCATGCCGGGACGATCGACGATTGAAGCAATCCATCTTGTGCGGAGGTTAGTGAAAAAATATAGGGATAGAAAGAAGGACCTTCATATGGTGTTTATTAATCTCAAGAAGACGTATAACAAAGTTCAAAGGGAGGTTTTATGGAGGTGTTTAGAAGCGAAAGGTGTCCCTGTGGTATATATCAGGGTGATTAAGGACATGTACGATGGAACCATAACTCGGGTTAGAACAGTGGAAGAAGGCTCCGAGTATTTTCCTATTGAGATAGGACTCCACTAGGGATCTGCATTGAGCCCTTTCTTGTTTGCCTTGGTGATGGATGAGCTGACGCGCTCTATACAGGAAGAGGTACCTTGGTGTGTGCTATTTGCAGATGACATAGTACTAATTAATGAGTCTCGGATTAAAGTTAATGAAAGGTTGGAGGCTTGGAGATAAGCCTTGGAGTCCAAAGGATTCAAATTAAGCAGGACCAAAACTATATACTTGGAGTGCAAATTCAGCGTTGAAAGGGCTGAAGAAAACTCTGAGTTGAGGCTTGACACTCAACCTATCCCCACGAGGGAAAACTTTAAATATCTGGGGTCTATCATCCAGAGAAGTGGCGATATCGATGAGGATGTCACACATCGTATTGGGGCAGCTTGGACTAAATGGAGGCTTGCTTCTGGAGTTTTGTGTGACAAAAGGATACCACCTAAACTCAAAGGTAAGTTTTATAGAGTGGTGGTTAGACCATCGTTGCTGTATGGGGTGGAGTGTTGGCCAATTAAAAATACACATATTCAGCAGATGCATGTCACCGAAATGAGGATGTTGAGATGGATGTGTGGTTATATCAGGATTGACAAGATTAGGAACGAGACAATTCGGGAGAAACTAGAGGTGGCCCCGGTGGGCGAAAAGTTGAGGGAAGCGAGATTGCGATGGTTTGGAAGGAGTATCGATGCCCTTGTTAGGAGGTGCGAGAGATTGGTTGTGGGAGCTACTCGGAGGGGTAGAGGTAGGCGGAAGAAGTACTGGGGGAGGTGATTAGACAGGACATGGTGGAACTCGACCTCACTGAGGACATGATCCTAGATAAAAAGAAGTGGAGGTCGCGAATTAGAGTAGCATAACTAATTTATTATTATTCTCATTTTCTTCTTCTTTTGTCATTCTTCTTTCTTATTAGTACTATTATTATTTTTCTTTTCCTTTTCTTTTCACTGTCGGTTGGAGATGTGTTAGATTTACCATATTTACATATTGACATATGCTATCCTTTGTTAGTCACACCTGTTGTTCGCTTTCTTTCCCTTTTGTCATATTTATTTCTTTCTGTTTATGAGTTTTGAGATTAGGGTTGTCGAAAACAGTTTTTCCATTTTTATAAAGTAATGACAAGGTTTGTGTACTGTCTAAACTTCCGAGACCCTGCTTGTGAAATTTCACTTGGATACTTGGGTATGTTATTGTTGTTAAGATTCGAAATCATGACTTTATATATGCATAATAGTCTAATACGAACTCTGAATTCTGAATAGATATAATAAACTACAGGGGTATGTACTACAATTTATATAAACTTAGATCTGCAATTCAGAAAATTCCGAATCGAAACTTCATCGGCGGTGAGGAAACGGAGACACAATCGATTCATGGATTCTCCATTTTCGCCGGCGATTTTTCTCTACATCATCTCCGTTTCCTTCTTCTTTCTTTTGGTTTCTTCATCTCCAAATTCATCCCTAGCGCTCGATGCAATCTCTAACGGCGAAGCGGGACAAAGAGATGAAAGAAGTATAGTAGGAAGCGGAATTATAGGGCGTAGACATCTGATGAGCTTCAAGGAGACGCCTATTGGTACAAACATCACTTATGATTGTTCTCCTTCTGGTCCTTGTGTTCCTTGTTCTTACTCCGAAAAGGTTTTCTCTCATTTCCTTCGTATTCATATTGATCATTATTTCAGTTTTGATTTTAGCGCATGTCTATATTTTCAGTTAGCTGAGGGCTGTTTGTTTTGTCTAGTTATGTGATCAACTTAGCTAGGAAGAACTCCAATTTGCTTGTGAGAAAAAATTATGCCTAAATAGAGCAAACAAAAACAGTGGATTTATATAAATTGACACTGACAAGTTTGGAAGCGACTTGTAGTTGATCAGTAATACAACAACAAGATACCCAGTGTAACTCCGCAGACCTTACCCTAGTAGAGAGGCTGTTTCTGATAGCCCGTCAGCTCAAGGAAAATTACAGTCAGAGTTGATTGATATTGTGTTGATAAATGTACAACACAGTGCTGTTTAATTTGTTTTTTATATGCGATCAACATAACATTTTAGAACTCCGTACTTTTCTAGACATTATTTCTAATGTTGTTACTCGTAAGAAATTTCTTGTGTAGAAAGTTGTATGTATTGATATTCTAAGATAAAGCACAGGTTAAATGTCATTTTCCTATCTCATGACTACACATAATGTAGTTTAGTTTGGCAACAGAATATTAAGTGAGATAGTTAGCTATCAAATTATTGAAAGTAAATTGGAACACTTAGTGAACTGCATAGGGAGAAGGGGAATGGCAATTGTTAGTCTCAAGTAACTAAATTGATGTAAAGATACTGCTTGTTTGGATTGCATTTTTTAGGTTAAATTTGTGATGTTTTCCTATGTGCTTTCAGAAAGATGAAAAGTATCGGTGCAGTGAAACTGGATATCGTATCCCTTTCAAATGTGTAGAGATTAAAGCTAGTTCAGAGGAAGTGAACAAGAATAAAGAAAAGAAGAACCGATCTACTCTGGAGGACACCCGTACTTTAGTAAGGCCACATGTCATGAAGCATAATGAGCAAGCTCTTACCTCCTCGGTAAGACAAAGAACTTTGCTGGAAGAGTCATCCTCGTCAAAGAGTGGATTACATACTTATATAACTTATAGGAGCTGTGTTCTTTCAATAAACGAAGAGAAGCTGTCGGTACTTGGGTTTGAGGTAAGTACATATTTTTTCTGCTTTACTAATCTGTCTTGTGGAGAATCATCCAATTTACATTCTTGAACCTGTTTCATTGTTTCTTTCGATATAGTTGCCAATCTTAGTATTCAGAATTATCAGAAATCATTTCACTGCTTTCCAAAAGTGAAGAATGAAACAGGATGAATTGGATGGTGTTAAAACCACAATAGAATCATGTTTTGGTAGTTTTTCCCGAGGAAGCAGTAAGCTCTGTTTCATTTGGAAGGGCTGCAATGTAAGAAATACCTGATAACTAAACAAGTTTTAGCAATGAAAGTTTATGAGATACATCTTTCTCAAAAGAAAGTTTATGAGATACTTACAGGAAAGAGAAGGCGCAAGTTATTGAGGTGTAGAGAAGATATTCAACTTTCTATTATAATTGAAGACCACTCATGGTACTTGGAGGACCTTGTAAGGAAGAAAAGGAGGCTAAAGGAGGCTTAATACGTTTCCTCCCTAAACATGAAAAGATATAACTAGGTAAGCTAATGGAGGCAGCTATGGGAGGCAGATAGGCATATTGCAATTCCTGAAACTTCAAAGAAATAGTTGAAAAATCTGTGTTCAGAAAACAGAGAGAATATTATGAGGACTTATTATCCCCAATCTTGTAGATTCCTCTTGGATTGTCGTGTGTAGTACAGAGATAAATTCAGGTTGAAAAGTTCTGTTTTAAAGAGATCCTCTTATTTTCTGCCTCCAATTCACTGTCATGTCCAGTGTGCAAATGAATACTGCTGGTAATACCCAGGTGTTTAAAAGATTTCTCTTGTGAGAAAGATAAGATTTTATTAATAAAACAACATTAAGACTGCTGAGTACTGATGCTGGCTGTGTCCTAGATGCATCCATAAGTTCAACTGTTGTTCACTGTAGATAAAGAGCCAATGAAAAAGGAGGTGTAACTGTTGTTCACTGTAGATAAAGAGCCAATGAAAAAGGAGGTGTTTGAAAGGTTTCTCAGTACTTTATTAGTTCTATTATAGTGGACCGTGAGTGTTTTGGGAACAATGTCTATAGATTTCGTTCCTTGCTGTTTGTTGTCATTCTAACAGCTATCAGTTTCGCAGCTTTTTGCAATTGACCTGGTCATCTTGTTCCAAAAACTTTATGGGTTTCTTTTACTGAGTCTTTGATATGAACCATTCCCTTCATGGGCAGAGTTACCTACAATCTGTTCTGGTGGGAGATAACAGGTACCCGGTTGAATAATTGAGATGTGTGCAAGTTGGTCCGGACACTATTGCTATCAATTAAAAAAATGATATGAACCATTTGAGAAGCTTGCCGTTGTAGTATTGGCTGCTCTTATACTGCATAGGGATAAACGAGTTGCATGGTGTTATTCTTTTTGGACATGGAGATTCTTTAGGAATAATCAAGCTGACAAGAATAAATTATCTTTTCTTCTGTGGACCTTAACATCGTATTGATGCTGGTATGCTGTGGGCGTTCTGTGTGCATTTCCTTCATCCTGTGTCACCAAACTGAAAATTCTAAGACTTCCAAAGAGAGCTGACTCACAAAGTTTCGGTATAATCATCAGAAGGATGACTCTGTTACCCACACGTGTCTAAAGGGTACCTGTTATACTTACAGAACAGCTCTGTAAAAAATTCGTGGCTTGAGTTGAAAGATGAGCTCTTTCTGATTCTGTAAATATGTTGGAATTAATAGGGAATATGTCTAATTCTTATTCTGGGGGGTTTAATTGGCGCTTCATTATGTAGGTGATTATGCTGGGGTTACTGATTATCAGTGGTTCAACAATATACTTCAGAAAAAGGCGAGCGGGAGCTGTACCTGGTGCTGGACCAGTCAGACTTCCAACTAATTCTCGATTCTAACTAAAAATCTGTATATTTGGAGCTTAGGATTCTTGTTTTATTATTTTATTTTCTTGATCCAAGGTTGCAATCCCAGTATATTTGCTGTTAAGCATGATCGAATACATGTAAAATGTTGTAGTAATTCATTTGATCATTTTGTAGTTAGAAGGATATAGGTGATCATATCCTGTTTGTACTGTATATTCTTTTGAACCTTTCAAATAGTCCGCAACATTCTTAGTTTACAATCTCCCCTTTCGCGTATCAGTGTGGTTTGACAGCAAAATTAGGATTTTCAAATTCATCCTGTTTTGCCCTTCATATATGTTTCACTCTTGTTTGTAAATGACAAATGTATACAAATTTAAGACGAAAATTTTACTTTTATGGAGAATAGAACCATGTCTGCTTGAAGTTCAAATGTTGCACACAAGAAGCTACAAGTATCAATAGACATTTTTTTGTACCAACATAATGCCAGATGATTTCTTTGGTTGTTATTACTCATGTTTTTCATTTTTTCAGCACGACTTCTATGCTACTGTAATTGTTTTACAACCTAAGTTTTATATGTTTTACTCGAGCCACGGAACTATGAAAATAGTCTTTCTACCTACCTACCTAATATAGGAACAATACTATGTATTCATCACCCTTTCCAAACTCCACTTGAAATTTCTCGGTGCATGTTATAAAGTAACTTAGGTGATATACAAATTGTCAAATTTTACAAACGCACACCTCAAATTAGTATTCTTGTTCCATTTTATGTGATATTTTTTTGTTTTTGGTTCATCCCAAAAAGAATGTCACCTTACTTTAATTGGAAATAATTTACCTTTAATTTTTTTTAACCTTTGATGAAATGATTCTCAGCCATACAAATATCTAAGAACAATTCTAAATTTAAAGTTTTAAAAGTCTTATTTTTATTTCTTAAACATCGTGTCAAGTCAGATGGTGCAACATAAAATAGAACAGAGGGAAATATTCCATCCGTCCAACTTTACTTGGCTCCTATTGACTTAGCACAAGGATTAAGAAATAATAAATGATGGGGTAATTTTACCAAATTACCTTTTCAATAGAATAAATGTGATGTTCTGAAAAATATAGTAGGGAAATGACTATAATTAATGATAAGTGTAAATCAAGAACCGAGAGTAAAATTATCTCTTGATTCATAAAATAGACAAGTATTGTTAGACATCTCAAAATAGTACAGGAGACAAAGGAAAAATGGATGGAGGAGTACTTAATTTCCTTGTGAAAACAACCCGAATATGGAAAGAAATAGCAAAAAACTAAATTAATTAACCATCCACAGATGCGCCAAAAACATTGACAGAGGAATTGGTATCTGAAAGAAACCTGCTTCCTACAATGAACTTCAAATTACATATCAACATTGACAGAGGAATTGGTATCTAAAAGAAACCTGCTTTCTACAATGAACTTCAAATTACATATCACAATGTACCATGTTATTGCTGCTTCTTTTTGAGAAAAATATACACGACAAGACCCTAAGGTCTTTTGTTGAACTCTGGGGAATCTACGGGTATATGTCAAAAGCCAACAGCAAAGATAACTCCAAACAAAAGAATGATGATGATTAATCCTCAAATAACATAACTCTTTTTTTAAGACACATCTACAGGAATACGATATTGATGGGCTACAAACAGTCAGCTCAAGTATTCGGATCACAAGAAGTAGTCGGGAGTCTTGATCACAAGAAGTAGTCGGGAGTCTTCCTTGTAGTGTCAGGCTCAATCTGCCGTGGAGCTGGGTCAAACTGAAGGAAATTCTGCTCCTGTTTTCACTTATTTCTAGAATTGCAGCCATATTACCACACCGGTAGCAATAGTTTGGAGCACTAAATACAGTTACAACATTCTTATCCTGCCAAAAAGCAACCAATATCATGTTAAAAGTACAAACTTATACCTGAGAAACAAGTTCCACTGAAATGAACAAAAGCGGAAATTTTTCAGTTAAAAGACTGGGAGAAGAACGTTCGGTTTATATCCACAGACCTGACACCAATAAAAACCTTCCATGACAAACTGATGGGCTCTAGAAATCAGTGAGAGACCATTAGTGTGATTGAACTGAGATGCTATATCCTGTCCAAATGTGTAATAGCTCCTCGAGGTGATATTCCCCAACCACAGCGACCGTTTGAATCAGACTGTCAATATAATATTCTTTCCAGTAGGAGTTGTGAGAAATTAGTTGCACATAGTTGTACATATGCTGTCCATTATACAGCTGAACATGGCTGTTGCACATG
>JAOTQR010000092.1:18684413-18696794 GCA_025774065.1 Solanum ossicruentum | reverse complement strand
CTCCCCAGACCCCACTTGTGGGATATCACTGGGTATGTTGTTGTTGTTGTTGTCACAACAAGCCTCATGATTGCCTGACGAGGCTATACAATTTGTTGAAATCATTGTATGCCTTATTTCTGTACTTGTTTTTTGACCTTTATAGACTTTGCTTCCTGGGTTGAGTTTGGCCACCAACAGAGATCAATCGAACAAGAAGTTGGAATTTCTGCTTCAGAAGACTTGATAAGAGAAAAATACCATGCATAAATTTAAGTTGTATTTAATTTGTAATATTAGTAGTTTTATTTTCTATACAGGAATACCATAATTTAATAATCTTTCTCAACAATTCATTAAGGAGGGGCATATGGCAAAAAGAATCAAGTGCTAACTTTTGCATAGAAGGTGCATGCTACAACTCAAAAAAGGGTAAAAAAAAAGAAGGAAACTTCTATAGACATTATTTAAACTCCAATTCAAGTAAAAAGGTGCTTGCAACTTGCCATTTGTTAAAGTAGCGTGCACACTGCTAATTGTAAAAGCAATTGCAATTTGCAACTTCTCAAGTAAGTAGCTTATTGCCAAAATGAACTATTTACTTTTGTTTCGTATCTGGTGTAACCAGAATTTTGTAAATGATTCTGAAGCAGTGGTAGAACTCATATAATCCCTTTAAGAATGGGAAGCAAAATTTCTTGGTAACTTGTAATATTTTGCCAGCACCTCGTTGGTGCTGTACACTTCCCATTTTTCAATTTATGATTTCTTCTTTCCTACCACAGGCAATGCTTACCATTTTAGATACCCGAGTAAATAAAGCTGGGCGATTAAAGCGTGTGTGAAGACTGAGAAAGGTGTTCTCTTTGAAGTAAAACCTCATGTTCGTATCCCTAGGACATTTAAGCGATTCTCTGGAATCATGTGTAAGTTATTGCCTTGAGGAACATTTCTTCTCCATCTCTTTTCATGCTTTCATTCCCACCTTTGTTTTGTCAAATTATGCTTTTTTCTGATGTTGCTTCAAATTCAGTGCAGCTGCTACAAAAGCTGAGGATAACTGCTGTTGGTAAACGAAAGAAACTGATGGGTGTTATTAAAAATCCCGTTTCACAATACCTACCCATTGACTGCCGGAAGATAGGTGAACAATTTTCTGTCTTAGTTCCTCCCTTATCTAGTTGAATGTCCTTGGCTATTGGCTAATATTTCCACTTCTCTTCTTATGCTTCAGGCTTCTCTCATAGTTCTGAGAAACTGGTGGATGTTCAGGACTATGTTAATGGAATTAGCAATGACATGAACCTTGTTTTTGTGGTATGTTCCGGCGTAATTATCTATGGACAACTTCAATTTGTGGGAAGTTACGGCTTACTTGATAAGTTGATATCTGACATATGCCGGTGGGGGCAATGGCCCATGGGAAAATAGATAAAGATTATGTCGAAGATTATCTATCAAGTAAGCTAATTTTTCTTCTTTATTTGTCGTTTAATATTAATTACAGTTCTATAGTTTGTTTTCTATTCTTTTTGTCTTCAAATCTACATGGCTGGTCTTTGCCTCCTAGCTTTGGTCTAGTGGTAAGACTGCAACACTTTGATGCATGGGTTAGGGACACTGTAGGGGTTCAAATCATGCTGCAGACAATGTCTGGTATTTAAGTGGTGAAAGGCAGAGGGATCGACTCATGTTTCGCCGAGTTTCAAACCATGTAGCTATTGGCCCTTGGAATTTTGCTGTTATAATTTTTTTTACATGTCTAGTCTGTTATGCTTGGGAATGTCAACATCTATTACTTGTGTCTTTATTCAATTGGTGACAACAGGATATTATTGATCTTCTTGATTGTTAGAAGTACTATTCCAGCGCCACTTATGATTTTGGCAAATGAAAAGCAAATAGATAGGTTGTCACTGTAGTCGAATATGATTGGAAAATTCGAATCTTAAATGCATTAGAGATTGTTTGGTTCATTATGCAGTGACAATTGGGGTTCCACAGTGCCCCTTTACATGATGCTTCTGACAGCCAATGTCAATTGTCAGCCCACTTTTACTTTTAAGTTTGACGAGTTCCAGTCTTGGTACTTTTATTTCTATCCTCTTTAATTTGATCCAGACTTGTTTTAAAAGTCGAGGTATGCCTGCATATTCTGTTAAATGCTAAACTAAGTCCTTGCTAATACCATCATCATGGAAATTTTTTCATGTTTTCTGGAGTTGAACCTTGTCTCATCATCTAATGTATCCTGCAGTTTCCGATGATCACGAATGATGTGGAGCGCAAATGGAAAATTTTGTAGACTTGTACCTTTACCTTGCTACTTTTACTTTTTAGAGTGTTATCCTAGCTAGTAATCGTCTAGCTTGTTAACCTAATTTCACATTTATTCTTTTGTTTCTTTGTTTTCCCTTAATCATTTTCATATCAATGCAATGAAGGATTAGTTGGTACTCCAACTTTCTCCGGTCAATAATTTAGTGGAGTTGGTCTTTCTTGAAAGGTTAAGAATGTGAATATTTGACTTTTCCTTGTATGAACTGGTAATTTCAAAAGTTGTATCAATATACTAGGTATGTG
Source organism: Solanum ossicruentum (assembly GCA_025774065.1). Classification (NCBI taxonomy): domain Eukaryota; kingdom Viridiplantae; phylum Streptophyta; class Magnoliopsida; order Solanales; family Solanaceae; genus Solanum; species Solanum ossicruentum. The sequence goes on along the minus strand of JAOTQR010000092.1, from coordinate 18,694,232 downwards.
AACAAGAAGAAAAGACAAATGGGAAATTTCCTGTACAACGTTTTCTAGTTGGGAAAAATAACGTTGACGCATTTCAAGTACAATGAAGTTTCAGTCATACATAGAAGTTTCGAATATGACTGACAAATTTGTTAAATATGGAAAAGGATGGGCTCATCCCAATTTAAAAGTAGTTACTCCAAACACATTTAAATTACTTACATTATTTGAAAAAAGAAAACAAAAACTTTTTCCGAAAAGACTGCTCATTGAAATATGATTTTTTAAGAAAATAAAACCATCTTTTAAAAAATACAAAAAATTTATACAATAAAAGAACATTTTAGAATATGGCAAGTTTGTAATAAAACAAAAACATATTACCAACTTTATGTTCACCCCCTATACCAATAAAGAAAAAGGTTATTCAATTTCTTATGAATTTCTTTCTTATTACTCAATCAAGTAAGGCTTTCAATTCTTAAGTTCTTTCTTATATGTCAAACAAGCAGTACAAGAAAATAATATTAAGACATTCTTTCTCAGAAGCGGAGCTAGAGTGTCAATAGATTCGACTCAATTATAACATTAAAAATTCACTAATTTATTTTAAAAATAAAAAATCTTAGCTCCGTCTCTTCTATAATTTTTTAATATAATAATATGGAAAGAGAAACAGAAAGTTGAGCTCCTAGATTAAAGGTACACGGTCAGGTTATCAACCTGCCTCAGGAGACTAATGATACACGGAAAATGGGAGACCAATCGAATACCAAAATTCCTGAAAGAAAAAAAGGTTTCCATATTCATTGTTAATGAGTAATAATAGCAAATTATTAAATAATCATTGCTTTTAGTCTTCTCTAATGAACGTGCACATTCATGCCTTTCCATATCTATGCCTCTCACAGGTTCTTTAAATTCAAAATTTCTGTCCTTTTTGACAATTTTTAATTTAATTTTTGTCGTCAATGGGTATGTTTTTTTCATGTTATGGTGATTAATGTATTCGGGGTTTCTCTGTTCTTAGCTTTTAATTTGCATGTGATCATAATTACAGTTGATTTTTTGATTTCAAGATTGAGTCTTGGTTCATTTTGAATGAAGGGTTCTTGTTTTTTCATGAAATTTTTGGTGAATTCTTCTGTGGTTATGTTAGAATTGTTGATTATGGGATTTGCATGAGTAAGTGCGTTTCGTATTCTCAATCTTGGTGATTATATTTAATTATTGATTGATAACACTGCTTCTCCATGTAGCCTAAGGTGGTTGCTTCTCATAAGTTTTCGCTTTTCTTCTCATATCCTTTTTCTCCCCTTCAAATGATGTAATGTTTTATACACCGTCTTGATCAACTTATGCTGTAGATTGAAGCTTGTAGTAAATTTTAGGACCAGAGACCGTATTATACTGTACAATGCAATCAGGGGCGGAGCTATTAATGGCCCAAGAGGTTCATCCGAACCCACCCCTTTGGCAGAAGATGAACCGGAAAACTACACCGTATATATAGTAGATGTTGAACCCCTTCGACTTCTTCAAGTATTCACTTCTTCATATTTTGAATTCTCCTTGATGAAAATTCTAGCTTTACCCCCAGATGCAACTTCGATGTTGATCGTATTTTCCTCACTTCCAATGTTCCCATGTTGTTTGAAGTGCATATTAGAAAAATGTATGCTAAATCTTTTTGAGTTCTTGTGATGAATTTGGAATTCCTTGGATTATGGTTGAGCTGGTACAAATTACCAAGATAATTGTATATTGACAAACGGTCTGATAATTGTGTATAGTGAACTCACAAACTGTCTGATAATTGTGTATAGTGAACTTGCAAGCTGCTTCAGTTGTTGAGACAGCTTTTCAGATGAAACGATTTTCCCTTTTTATGATTTATGTTTTCCATGTGATTCAGATGTAAACTGAAATTGAAGACCATACTCTAGTTACCATCATGGATACAATCCTGGATCGTGTAGCTAAAGACTATGGTAGACGGAACAGCTCAAGTCCATCCACTAGTGGGGACATCTTTGAGCCTTCGTCAAGTAGTAATGGTGAGGCTGAAGGAGCAAATCATTTAATACCATGTATTTGCTGAACACACTCTTGCTTTGGCTTATATTTCTCTTGGACTGCACTTTGTTATGTCTACAGCTAAGCAACGGGCAACTTTGGTAGAGTGGATAAATGGTCTTCTTCCTTACTCAAGTTTACCAGTAAATGCTTCTGATGAGGAGTTACGAGCGTATTTGGTTGATGGTACTATCTTGTGTCAATTGTTGAACAAGTTGAAACCAGGTTTTATACCAGAGGTAGTAATAATATGTCAGATTTTACGGTAATTAGAAGCTAGGGATTGTTTTATTTTGATGATCTAATTTACTGCATCTTTCATTCTAGTTTGGTGGTTCAGGTCATTCTTCGTCGTCAGGCTCAGAAAATGTAAAACGGTTTTTGTCTGCTATGGACAAAATGGGCTTTCCCAGGTTTCAAGCATCAGATTTAGAAAAGGTTAACACAAATATAAAGTTGTGCTCTTGTGTTCAAATATATGTTCCATCATTTTATGTCTCCTTATCATTATATTAATGGTTGTATGTGTCGATTCATAGGCCATTGAGTTAACTACACATCATTTTTCTGCTGTTGATATATTCACTCTGATATGTTATCCAGGGATCCATGAAAATTGTTCTGGAGTGCCTTTTGACACTTCGAGCAGAATTCATGCCGGATATTGGAGGATATGGTTCAACCACACCGTTATCTCGCAAATCTGGTGTTGATGTGCCTTACAGACAGGAAATGTCAAGTCATTCTTCCCCCTCCTCAACAGAAGGGAGACAAAAGATAGGATCAGATTCAAAATTCCAACGTGCTTTGAAAAGTCCCGTGATGGCAGGTCTGGTTATTTAGATCTCATCCCTTGGCCCCTATCCCTCCCCAAACTTCGCTTATGATATCTTTTCTCTAAGATTGTTGACTTCAGGTTTTTGAACTTTATAGAGCCATCAGCTGCTCTACTACATCATGTTGGACATAAATTCCACGAAGTATTTCAGCTTAAACAAGGGGGCTATGCTGATCTTCCCCCCTCGAAGATTTCTGAAATGATGAAATCTCACAGCTTGGATGTTAGTAACATGTTCCTTTTCGTCATGAAGCTTGAATAAATTTTACATCTGAAATTTTGATTTCATACTTATTCCAACTGATTTGTTTTGCACCTAGATCGCGCCAACACAGTCACTTCTAAGTGTTGTGAATGAGATTCTTGATGAAAGCATTGAGCGGAAGAATGGAGAGATACCTCATGTACGCACATAAAAGATAAAGATATTCATGACTCTGTTCTTTTCTACATGAGTATATCATGAAAATCGTGGCCTAATATAATTTAGTTGTTTTATTCTGTCAGCGTGTAGCATGCTTGTTGAGAAAAGTAGTGCAAGAAATTGAGCGGCGAATCTCTACTCAAGCTGAACATCTTAGAACGGTATGATATGCGTTAGCATTTTCCCCCCAAATTCTCCTGATAATGAACCTTGCTCATGACATTTACTCTACCTGCAGCAAAACAATCTATTCAAGACTCGTGAGGAGAAATACCAGTCACGTATCCGAGTCCTGGAAGCCCTTGCAACTGGGACTAGTGAAGAGACACAGGTAGTGTAGAAGTATGCTTTCTGTGAAAAAGTTTTTGATGTCTGGAAAATCTTACTTCTTCAACAGTTCGTGCATCCTTCACCAACACAATCTTTTATTTCAGATTGTCATGAACCAGCTTCAGACGATTAAGGTAGTTCACCACCTCTCTTCCTCAGACACATTGTTTGCTCAATGATCAGTATATTAAGTGGTATCTGTGCAATCTGTAGTTTCATTTCCTGTAATTTTATATGTATGAACTCTTAATGCATCAACAATCATCTGCTCTAGTGTTATGTATCTACTCTGCCTACAATTTGTCATCACCTGTAAAATCATATTACAGAGTGCAAAAATCAAAATGGATGCGGAAAAGAGAAATGAGGATCACGATGTGGTTAGATTGATGAAGGAGAAGGATGATCATACTCAAGAGATTGCAGCTTTGAAGCAAGAACTCGAAATAGCTAAGAAAGCACATGAAGAACGCTGCCTAGAAATGGAAAAAGAGGCCAGAAATACTCAACAAAAGCTTGAAGAGAGGTTGAAAGACTTAGAGAGCCTTCTAAAAGAATCAAAAGGCAGAGTGAAAGAACTCGAGTCATTTTCTGAAGCAAAGTCACGGAAGTGGAGCAAGACGGAGAATGTGTACCAAATATTCACAGAATTCCAGCTTGGTGCACTACGTGTATACTTTGATCTTTTTTCTCTTAATTTCTTCTTTTTTATCACCCCGGACTGCTTTGTTTATCACACCTTATCAGGATTGCTGTAAACTTCAGGAGCTGAGGTTTGCTTCTCAGTCGATAAAGCAAGAAGTAGTGAAAACACAAAGGAGCTATGCAGAGGAATTCAATCAATTAGGTCAGTGCTGTATGGATAACATTTACTGGACCGCATATAGGTTGAAGATGTCAAAACAGTCTTATAGTTAAGCGATTGTGTTGGATTTTTCTCATGAAGTTAAATGTCTATGACAGGTGCAAACATTAGAGCACTAGACCATGCAGCTGCAAACTACTCTGCCCTCCTTGCTGAGAATCGCAAACTACACAATGAGGTGCAGGAGTTGAAAGGTGTAGTTATACTACGAAATTTTAGCATCAAGAGGATATAGGATTTCTATCCTTTTACTGTTGCTTATGAATCTTTTTCAAATTAGGAAATATTAGAGTATATTGTCGGATAAGGCCATTCCTTCGTGGACAGAAGGAGAAACAGACAGTGGTAGAATATATCGGAGAAAATGGGGAGCTAGTTGTTGTAAATCCTTCCAAACAAGGGAAAGAAGGCCGTAGGTCTTTCAAGTTCAATACGGTCTACAGTCCAGCTGCAACACAAGGTTTTTCAGATTCCTCCGAACTATGCTAAATAAAATTGTTCTATACATATTCTGTAAATTTAGGTTCATGCGATGAATAATAGAAGGAATTTTGCAATTTCAATCTCTGCAGCACAAGTGTATTCAGATATTCAGCCCCTGGTACAGTCTGTGCTGGATGGTTATAATGTATGTATATTTGCCTACGGTCAAACTGGCTCCGGTAAAACATACACGATGGTAAGACACCATCCTATATAAATTTGCTAATTATGTTTACACATGATTTAACATTGCTGAAGCAAAGTTAATTTAAACTCCAGACTGGTCCTGATGGAGCGAGCGAGGAGAATTGGGGAGTCAATTATAGAGCTTTGAATGATCTTTTCAGAATTTCCCAAATGCGAGAGAGCGCTTTCAAGTATGAAATCAAAGTTCAAATGATGGAAATATACAATGAACAAGTTCGTGACTTACTGTCAAGTGACGGTTCTCAAAAAAGATATCCTTTAGTAAATTTCACTACTTTTACCTTTCTTGGCATCATTTCCATTAAATAAATTGTCAATTCAAAAATATTCTACCAAAACTTTTAGTCGTCCCATTATGTTTAAATTATTTCATGCATCTGCAACTGTTTTCCTTAATTTGCATACACTTGGGATTCTATCTACCTCTCAACCCAATGGGTTAGCTGTCCCAGAAGCAGCCATGTTCCCTGTCAATAGAACTGCTGATGTCTTAGATTTAATGGATACGGGATTAAGAAATCGAGCAAAAGGTTCCACTGCCATGAATGAAAGAAGTAGTCGATCACACAGGTTCAAAACAACTAATCATCTCTGAATTTCAATATTAAAAAATACCTGCTTTTCCTTTTAAATTTTGATATGATACATAAATAAACTTATTGCAATATATTGCCAGTATTGTAACTATTCACGTCCAAGGGAAGGATGTAAAGAGTGGCTCATCAATGCATAGTAGTCTTCATTTGGTGGATCTTGCTGGAAGTGAAAGGGTAGACCGCTCCGAGGTGACAGGAGATAGATTAAAAGAGGCACAGCATATAAATAAGTCATTGTCTGCTTTAGGAGATGTCATATCTGCTTTGGCACAAAAGAATGCTCACATTCCATACAGAAACAGCAAGCTGACTCAAGTCCTTCAGGCTTCATTAGGTATTACACTTGTTACGATGGGGAAAACTTTAGCATCACTATGCCCAAATAAATTTTGATGAATCTCTTTTTCATTAATCGGTGGTATTTTTGCAGTGATTTATAGTTCTATTTTGTTGTACAGGTGGTCATGCAAAGACACTTATGTTTGTGCAGCTTAACCCTGAAATTGCTTCATATTCAGAAACGATGAGCACATTAAAGTTCGCTGAAAGAGCATCCGGAGTGGAGCTAGGTGCTGCTCGAAGTAGCAAAGATGGCAGAGATATCAGAGAATTGATGGAGCAGGTGCTCTATTAACTTTCTAAATCTATTAGATTTCAACCTCGTTTTCTGTAGTCCATTACGTAAACGTAGACCTGATTTATGCCTCTCAAGTAAATAACTAATGGAGCAAAGAAGAGGATTTGGTTTTTGGCCATTATAAGGAAATCCTATGGTCTTGGCAATGATAGTAGTGCAGTTGACGATCGGTTAAAGGACCATAAACGAAGCTATACCTACATATATATAACACCAAAATCTAATGCTACAATTTTCTTAAGAGTTCTAGGGCTGGATAACAGTAGAACTACCCATCAAGATTAGTATTTTTAACCTGAGTTTATCTATTTGATTTGGATTTACCTCGTTAGTTTCCTCAAAATTAAAAAAGTAAAAAGGTTACATGGTCCATTGAGGTGTTAGAGCACATAATCTTTGATTAGAAACTAAAGCTCATAGGAACGCACGTAGTGTGGTTTGACTGCTGGATTTCTATATCCTGGACTTCTTTCAAAAGAGCTTTTTGCATTACGCAGCTTCATTGTATCATTTCGCTGATGCTTTTCTTTTTCTCTGAGAGATGATATTTGCTGCCTGACTTCCAATTTCCTGCTGAGGCATGTGAAATATTCTCCACTGTTTAACTTTTAATTGTCCAGGTCGGGTCTCTCAAGGATACAATAGCTAAGAAAGATGAGGAGATTGAGCAACTACAGCTGCTCAAAGATCAAAAGAATGTTTCTCCAGAATTCAATGGTGAGAAACGTAGTCCAAGCTCATTCAGGTATGGCTCTTCATCTCCAGGCAAACATGTATTCATGGAACTTAGCATGTAGATTGAAATTCTCTGGTAGGTGAGATTTAAAGTCAGAAAATTTCTATATTTTTGTTCAGCAACGCAGATAATGAGGAAAGAATAAGTGATATGCTATCTGATAATGGTCTTTCTGTGGCCACAGAAACTGATGGATGTGCTGGAAGCACCAATCCCTTCCCTGAAGGACACAGACCGCCAGAGAACACACATAAGTAAGTAAACATCATCTCGGCATGCATGTGTTTTCTACAGACCGTTAATTTCTTTATGGGATGTAAGAGAACAAAGATCCTAGAGCTTTATTCTTATTTATTCTAGTAAATCCAGGTAACTCAATTGGCTAATGTGGACATTTTATATAGAAACTAAACTGTCATCTGAAATGTTGTTATTAACTACATGGAAAGGTAAAACAAGTAGGCCAAAATATTCCAACTTCCCAACCACGAGTATTGAACTACTGATTTTTTGCTGCTTAATTTGATCCAACTGCTTGACTATCATCCTACACGGCCTTTTATAGGCACAACACTGCATATAAGATTCCTAGAACTCCACAAAAATCAGAGAGGGATTCTCCAAAAGCGTCAAATGGTATGTTGATTAAGTATGACACGTCCTATGAATACCCCTTGGTTAAAGATTCGTAGTGTAATTGTAACTAGTTCAAATATGTTTCAGGTCTGCGGAAGTCAAGCAGTGCAGCCAATATGTTGGCTAAATCTACCAAAAGGTGGCAGTAATATGATGTAGCAGTTATGCTTATCGACTTCCCTTCTTTCTTGTGCAGCCAGTGCCTTAATCGGCTTTTGCACTTGCATGAAGTTTTCCCTACTCTTCTTAACTGTACAGATTCTTTTCATTGACCAGGGAGTCCCTTGTAGAGTCTAGGACTATACATGACCTTTTGCTATCTTCATTCTCTTTTATAAGGGCCGCGAGTTGTGATGTACTACACTCAAATTGTTTTTCTTAGCTTTCTGTTTTTACAAGGAATTCAGTGAGATACAAGAGTTGGTTTTATCAGCAATTTATCTTCTTGTTACTCTTAACTGCATATACTTCAGCATGTTGTTTTGATGGAGATACCTCTAACAACCAGCCCCAGAATCACGATTGTGTGGTAGCACATACGACCATTCCTATACCCAATGACCATCTCGAGTCACTACAACAACAATAACAACATTACCCCAATGTCTCAAAAGGCTCCCGCCCATTGCGGGGTAAAGGGGGATCGGATGTACGCAGCCTGATCCCTATGTTTAAAAACATAGCGCGACTGTTTCTAGATGACCCATAATGAGCGTCGAAAGTTGCATTGACTAACTGCTACTTCACAATTGAAAGAAGTGCAAACAGTTTAAAGAGTCATTTTGCTTTATTCCATCATACCCTAAAGCCAAAAAATAGTGAATCTTTGACTCCATCCGAAATTGATGTAAAACCATCTTGAGTCACTGCTTTTCGAAAATTGAAGTCATCAAAGGGACAAGAATTGCAATTCAGTTTGACACATAAAAATGTACAATGTTAAAAGGTCATCAAAGGGACTATCTAATTACTTTGAAAGAATTTACATGTCACTTATTACTTATCCCAAAAGCAACTCATGAAAATATTCTTCCTTTACTGTAATCTTTATGGCAGTGAACAGATACGATCAAAGAGGCTTTCTTTCCTTGGATAGAATAGAACAAAGAAAAAAAGTGAGATTTCATTTTTCTTTTTTTTTTTAAGGAAAAAACTGCTTTTATGCTGTTCAAGAATTGAATGAGCTATATCTGAGCATCAAGGCATAGCACTACCTTGTTTTGTTTGTGCATTCTCTCAACTTTTCAAATTTCAATTTCAAAATTTATGACCAAACGAGTGATTATTTGGTGAAGAATTACTTGCATTGTAAAAGTAAATCTTGCAAATGACAAAAATCTCTCGAGGTATATTCTTTGCTTGATTAGTGATTTTGCTTAAAATTGACCATTTGGTGTATGGTGTATTTAATCCTACCAATTCCTCACCAAGAGGAGATTATTAGAAGCAAGAAAAAACATCCAAAAAGATAAATATCTTTTGTTTTAACCAACAAGGAAAATACTAACATAAATTAGTGATAATAATATTTTAAATCACCAAATAATTAATTATATAACATGTTATATTTTTCTCAACGACATATAAATTATAGTCAAATACGTAAAAGAAATCTTTAAAATAAAGTATCCTAGAGAGTACAAGATGTACAATTCAATACGCAAGGCACGGACACGGTCGACGCTAACAATAAGGCGTGGAATAGATTCGTCTTATATTTATGTTGTGACATTCCATCTCTAGGTTTAACTCTAAGAGGTCATTTAAATAAATAATTACAACAACATTACCCCATTGCCTCAAAAACTTCCACTCACAAGGGGGTCGGATGTACGCAGCCTGACTTTTATGTTTAAAACATAGAGCGACTGTTTCCGGATGATCCATGATAAGCGTAGAAAGTTGCATTGACTAACTGTTACTTCATAATTGAACGAAGCGCAGACAGTTTAAAGAGTCATTTTGCTTTATTCCATCATACCCCAAAGTAAAAAAATAGTGAATCTTTGACT
>JAOTQR010000092.1:18661291-18683914 GCA_025774065.1 Solanum ossicruentum | reverse complement strand
GAAGCGCAGACAGTTTAAAGAGTCATTTTGCTTTATTCCATCATACCCCAAAGTAAAAAAATAGTGAATCTTTGACTCCATCATACCCCAAAGTAAAAAAATAGTGAATCTTTGACTCCATCTGGCTGTGGAAAGAATTATGGGATAAAAAAACATAATGAAAGATAAAATTCTGATATATTGTTTGATTGTCAAGTTTGAATAACTTATTCCATCATTTATATCATAGCGATGGAATAATTATCTCATATACATGTGAAATAACTTATTCGAGAATAGCTAATCCTAAAATAACGAATTCTGAGATAAATTCTTCTCAATCAAACGACTTGAACTCTCATTTTGCCTTTTGAAACATTCATCCCTATAAGCAAAGTAAAATGAGGCTCATCTTTTTGGGATCTACATTAAACCATTATTGGATTTTTATTATTTTAGTACTTATATGTTGATATTTAAGGGATTAAAAAACTGGAAAAATAAGTTGGGGGTCCATGTATAGACTATGTATAAACAAAAACTCAAAAGTGAAAAAGCAAAGCAGGCTCGAATCTGCCATATCCACCAAAAGATACTTGTAAACAAAAGGTACAACATAATGGGGGGCCAAAAAATTAAAGCTGTATTGGTTCTCCATGTTGTATAAGACATGTGGCCATGGTGACAAGACAACTATAAGACTTGTACCTAAGTTAAAGAGCATCTTCTCTTTTTTAAAAAAATTGTTTACACAATATGCCGGCAAGAGGTGTCGTCTTCTGGTAAATAAAATTGATTAAATAAAAAAATATAAAGATAATAAATAATTAAGATACACAAATTAGTCAGCAATCAAACTTTTCTTTAAATACAGTCGACAACTTGGTGGGGAACCCATGAGCAGAGCCAGCCTAGCCTATAGACAAACTAGTCAGCAATCAAACTTCTCTTAAATACAGTCGACAACTTGCTAAACATAGCACCCCACGCCTCTAATTTTCCTCCTTAATCTCAGGGAGGATCAATTGGACAACTCAACTAACTACACCATATATTATAAGAAAAAAATTCAATCCACGTAGTCTCCAGTGTTTCCCCATCACAAAATATTCCTTTTTAAGCTATTTTTAATTGCAAAGGAATCATGGCAAAAGTTGAAAATCTGTGAACAGAATCACATAGACGTGGCGATAATCATGCTGCTTAACATTGAATAATTACCACATGATTCATTGAATAATTGAAAATACTCACTAACACGTGCTTTGCTCCATCTGTACTGCACTTCCATTAAACAAAGCAGTAGTAGGTCAAGTAACAGTGAAATCCGATTTTGTTTGGGATGAAAAAAATGTAAGCAGATTTTACTGCTAGAGAAGTTGTTTGCAAATATTTAGTAGCATAAATATTAATAATATAGCCAATGAAATTCCACAAGTAAGCCTGAGCAGGATAAATGTATGAAGACAAAAAAGAGACTCTTTCCAAATACTTAGTAGAGTACAAGACAAATGAATTTGTAAGAACTATTACAGTTTTATTCTTTTGGACTTAAAAACACTTATTCATCACCCTGATTCATAATATACACATTACTGGATTTGAATGATTAGAGAACAAAACTCATCAGCAAATTGGACTATGTCACTCTATATTTACAATGCTAAACGAATTTGGTGTAGATTTTCTCGCCTCTTTCCCCAAAAATCTCATCTTTTTACCTATTCTTTTAGGATGTTGGTTTCCCAACATCTCTGTGTCAATGGATTTACCTAAGCTACAGCTGAGATGCTGCAGTTGCCGCGACAACTGAAGCCTTCAATCCTCACAGGAGCTGGTTTGCTCCCAAACTTCACGCGAACACAGCCTCCTCCGCTCATGATGGAGGAGGAAGGTGGTGGTGGTGAGGCTGCCACTGCTCTCTCTGGGATTGGCAGTACGGGAACAAAATTGTGGTTGCCAAATTGGGCATCTTGGATCAGGGGATTCCCAGCCCTAGTGGGTGGAGATCCATAAAAGAACGGCGTACATGAATCCACCTCAAAATTGTCTCTCATCATCTTCACAGTTCTCCTCTTCACAGAAAAATCACAACTTGTCAACAACCAGGAAGTGAATAAAGTTGTTAATAAACCATATCATCCAAAGACAAATCAACAATTTTAGAATGTCTTATATCTTCAAAATTCTAATAAAGCAGAAAATTACTACAAGTTATAGTAGTTTAGACTATGCTAGGACTTTTCAAAAATGTCATCATGTGTGTCGGATTCTTCAAAGCTGACACATCAAAAATGAAGAGTCTGCGCAGCACGATTTACTTACTAGAAATTCCCACCGCAAACAACAAAACATAAATTTTCAGTGACTACCTACGTAACACTAAATTTTTCAGCCAAAGGACATAAAATTAAGCAGATCTACTTGAATCCCACTTTAAAAAATTCACCTTTGGGAGGATGATATCCAGCAGCTCAGCTCCAGCTTTCAACTCACAAGCCTCCATTTCTTGATTTCTAAAAACCCAAAAGAAAAAACACCAAATAAGCAAGAGGGGCAACAAAAAAAGAGATAAACTGAATGTTAGGAAGAAAAGGGCATACCTAAATTGCAGCAATTGATAAGGTTTGACGGGTTCTTCAACGTAAACAGAAGCAGAATCGAAGAACCCAAGCTTACGAGGCTTGGGACAAACGACGCCGTTAGACACAGAAATGTCTGCCCTCCCTGTTTCTCCAACTCCAACACAACCCATCAAGGCCTTCTGTTGATAAGCATACATACTCATCTTCTTCTTCTTTTTTAAACGTTCACAACAGATCCAAAGCCTGAAAATTAAGAAAGTGTTTACAAAACTTTAAGATCTCTACTTCCATATCCACAGATTTATACTAACACATATATCTATAATTGAAATTACTATATATGAACATATAACAAAAAAAGAGATGGGTAAAGACGGAGGAAGAAGGGGGGTTATGGGGGTACCTGGGGGGCAAACAAGTGGATGCCTGTGGGAGGCGAGAGAGAGATTTTTGGGGAGGGTGAGGAGGAGAGAAGAGAGAGAGGATGATTTGGATTGGGGCAGACTATTCATAGGAGAGAAGAGAGAGAAACTAATTAATCCATCCGTTCTATTTTAATTATAATGTTCCAATTTTTGAAGTTAATTTGATTAATTTTCAAAATTAAATTATATTATATCAAAAAATATATATATAAAAAATATTATAAATTAAAGTTTTTTTCATATCAATATGATGAAAAAATATAAGTCAAAATTTATAATGTTTGACTCAAAAAAATCGATAATACGTCAAAGTTCATAATATTTGACTCAAAAAAAGAAATTGATAATAACTAGAAAGAAACAGAAGAATTCTATATTTGGTTAATTAGTCATGTATCGATACATAAATTTCATGCAAAATATCATGCACAATATATGTGTTAATTTAATTTCATATAAATTTAAGTGTCCATTTATTCACATATGAAATTAAAGAACGAAGATATCAACAAATGCCAAGTTAAATAATATATTTATGATGTTTTATTTATTATTATTATAAATGTATTTAACGATCTTTTACACTTTGTCCGGACGATTCTTATGGATCATTTTATAATGCATTACTTGATATTATGTTTATTGTATTGTTTTGATAAATGAAATATTTGAAGGCATTATACTATTTTTCACCATTGTGTAATATTATACATTGTTAATTTGAATGATAAGTTTATTTAAAAAAATGATTAAAATATAAGATAAAATTATTATATAAAGAATACAAAATAAAATAAAATTATTAAATAATAAATAAAAATAAAGTAATAAGTGATCACATCAAATCAATTACTATTATAAAAATAATAATTTGATCTTGATAAGTAAAATAATGATAAGTAAAAATAAACGGAGAGAGTGGTAAATTAAAACTTCTCATCATTACACAGTGATCATCAATTTAACATACAAAACAAATAATTTTAAAATAATATAATAGAGTAGCACGCTAATTTATTATTATTCTTCTTCTTATTATTATTATTATTCTTCTTCTTATTACTATTATTATTATCCGTTTCCTTTTTCTTTTCACTGTCAGTCGGAGATGTGTTAGTTTTACCATATTTACATACTGGCATATGTTATTCTTTGATAGTCGCACTTGTTGTTCCCTCGCCTTCCCCCTCATTTCCTTTTATCATATCTAGTTCTTTCTGTTTATAGGTTTTGTGATGAGGGTTTTCGGAAACAGTCTCTCTACTTCTATGAGGTAGCAATAAGGTATGGGTACAATTTACCCTCCCCAGACCTCACTTGTGAGATTTATGTTGTTGTTGTTGTTATAACATAGTACAATACCACCCAAACAATCACTCCATGTGGGTAAACCAGTGTGCTGTACACAAAATTTATGTTATTTTTTTGATGTCTTATTCGTTTACCTTTGTATTTTAAGACTTACTGATCTAAAAAATCAGCACTTAAAATTTTCAGTATGAAAATAATTTTGAACGATTCCATAGGCTCATACCCAAAACTAAAGATAATGAATTATTTATTACAAAATATTTTAATTCTTCCTCTTCTTGCATTAAAGAGTCACCAAAGTACCTGTAATATTACGTCGTTTAATGATATAGCATTATGTATACGTTATATATTATGATATAAAATTCAAAATTTAAAGACCAGCTATCCATCACACATTTTTTGTCACTTTTAATATAAGTAAATAATGAAACAACTAACAGCCCCGGTCAAGCTTTTGAAAGACTAATAGCTTTCGAAAATATGAAGGGTTTGATCAAATTTTTGAGAGAAATAAGTATTTATTGAGAGTAAGTAAAAATTATTTTTTAAAGTTTAAAAAAAATATTTTTTCCTAAAAACACTTTTATGAAAAAAATTAAAAAATAATACTTAAAAGCACTATCTACCACTTAAAATTAATTTTTTAAACTGATGGATCAAATATAAATTAATTTTAAAAATTTAATCAAACAAATTATATTGATGCAACAGGAATAAGATATGGTAAAAGGTTGTCAAATCATATTTATTTCATGAAAAAATATTACTACTACTGTTTAATAATTAATTCAAAGGTCATAACAGGAAAATAGAAACACAAAGAAGACGACAAATATTTGCAGTCAAAGGATCTTTATGTATTAGTACTAGTAATCTAGTGTTCAAATTTACGTAGATTCAAAATACGATAATAACAGTAAATATTGGTTATTGCAAAGTGTCAATATTATTCTTTAGGGTGATAATTACTCCCTTCATTTCATATCAAGTGAATTATTTAGATCATTTCACATATATTAAGAAAAAGAAATAAAGATAAAATTTAATCATATTTTTTCACTTTTATCTTTTTTCAAACTCTACACACTCATTTAATGCATCATTTATTTTTCATACAAAACTCAACTTTATAAACTTAATTAATGAAGGGTAAAATTAGAAATTTTTTTTTTACATATCCCTTGAAAAGTGAACAATTCACTTATTTTGAAACATTTAAAATTTTTTAACAACTAACTTAATATAAAACAAAGGGAGTAATATATTTTGTCTCAATTAAAGTAATACTTTTCAATTGTTGAGAACTAAATTATGTAACTTTTGACTAATATAGTTTAAAATGTATCTAGTTATTATATTAATATAAAAAAATTATAATTCATAATAATTTTTAATATTTAAATTTCAAAAGTTAAATATATTTAATTTAATTGAATTTTAAAAATTAATTATATTGTTTTTTAAAAAATAAAAAAATACCACGTAAATTAAAATCGAGAGAGTAAGTTATAAGGTGACTTTGCAAAGAGATTGTTTATTTGGTATTTTTAAGAGGGAATAAGCACACGTATTAAACAACTTTCAGGCCAAATTGTTCAAGAAATTATGTTGGCCCAGTGATTTTAGCCTGACATGTAAGGCTGAAAGTTTTGGGTTCAAATCTTACCTCTAACATTTAATTTTTTTCCTGTTATTTTCACATAGCATCATGTCATTACATGATGGACGTTTGGCGTTTAAACCCCATCTACAACCTTTATTTTTCTTTATTTTTGTATACCAATAGAATTGGTCCCACTTACTACAAGTAATAATTTGATCCTCTTGAGCTGTTTGTTTCATTTCTTGCAGTTTAATCAAAATCTTTCGCGAATTTTGACGTGTCTGTTTCAGCTATTTAATTATATTCCTCCAACTTGATTTTATGATACTGTCAAAATATTTCGAGGATCTTGACGTGCCCTTTTCATCTCCTCCTTCATTATACACAGTTCAATCAAAATATTTTGTGGACTTTGATTTGTCTACTTCAACTATCTAATTATTTTCTTCTAGCTGCTCTAATTTAATTTTATCATCATATAAATCGACATCAGAAATTAATGCACGGGCTTCCCTTTACTAGTTATATATAGTAACAGGAAAATTGGGTACAGTTTACATGGCTTGTATCATCGTAAAACGTCCCAAAATATTTGATAAAGTTATACTTTTATTCACTTTTCCTACTTTGATTAATTCAAGAAATTGGATTGTTTTAAATTTAAATTTGATGAGTTTTTTCCTTATTTAACTAATTTTTGTGTCATCACTTATATTTCATTAATCACTAACTAAAAGAATATACGTGCAAATTAGAGTATAAAAAGGTAACTTAGTATACTAAAATTTTCACTATGTATAGAATTCAAAAAAGAAATCAACCACATAAGTCTATTATGCAAATTATAGTATAGGGTTTCAAATCAGCAAGACGTTATCAAATATAGAGTTGACTAATGATTATAATTTATTCATATTTAAATTTAGTCTTTTGTCTTTACCGTACCCTTAATATGAATTTTTGAGTACAAATTTATATTTAATCGAATATCAAAATGAATATAAGATTAAATACAAAAAGTTCAAAAATAATTACAAAATTCATGATTATATCCCACTCTCCGAATTAGTAAAAACTTATCCATACTCAATGCATACACCAAATTAAAGTAAGTTTTCATGATTAAAGAGTTTAATAAAATAAAATGTATATTAATTAATTAAAATTAAGTAAAATAAACTCTAAATTCAAACACATGGCATACATATATATACATCAAATATCTTTCATTTATCCTTCAAAATTAGTGACAAGAAATGGAAAAAGAAAAGGTTAATGAGAGACGGTTAGCCATCTAACGTAGTTTAATGTTTCAACCTTCCTAATTTATTATTCCCTCTTTTTTGATCAGCAAGATATATATTATATATATTTAGCAGCATAGACATAAACAGTTAAGGAGGGTGATAGGTTAGCTCCCTGGTTGGTGCTTCCCTTTCCCCTCCATAATTTAGGGCCACATCCCGGTTCGCATAGGAAATATTTGGCATTGTTTTTTTCCTACCCTCACACTTGCCTTCTTGTATTTCTGCCAGTAGTACATCCAGGTATCCTCGTTACAGTCGATTCTATCATGGGCATTTAGGATAGGGTTCCCAGAACGAGGAGGCAATGTTGCAATGGAACATTAGGTGCATGATGTCCTCTTTGGGGTGCCTGTGATTGGTCTTGAGTCTCTTGTGGAGGAGAATCCAAAGAAAAATTTTCAGCCTATTAGGTAATTTGGCTGACCACACATGTTTAAAGTGCTCATTCCTTGTGCTCTCAAGGCTTGTGTCAGTGGTATTGGGCACACTCTTGGCAATATAAGTGTATGCCGAGGATATGGAGAAGACTCCATTACTAGTGAGATCCCAAACGTGTCTATGCATGTACATGACAAATCAATTACAACAGTGTCCTCTATGGCCATCAGTAGGCAGTGTTATATATTGAGGGTTGAAAATATTAGTAATGTGGAGATGATTATCTCGGCTATTATCATTTTTTGTATTGTTATGTTTATATGTTTGAATCAAGAATAAAAAGAGTAAGAGTGTTGTTCATATATTTGAATCAAGGAAAGAATAAAAAGAGTAAGAGTAATGACAGAAAATGAATACAGTCGCCTAGGGTGCATAGTGCTATGCAATTTTTATCCCATAAGTTTGAAGCATGATTATCTAAAAAATTATTTATGAGAGTTATTTTATTTTCTTACATATTTTAGAAAATTTTATACAAATATCATTGTTAGGAACGAGGCGAGGTAGCAGCAGAAGAACAGTCAAGTCTAAATTTTCTCTTCCAATTTGAACCATGAGGAAACAATCTCAAGCACAACTGTAGTAAGGCAGCAAATGAATCAACCAAACAAGTATGACAAGCAAGAACAAAATCCATAATAAGAGATACTAAATTTACGTGAAAATCTTTCAATGTGAAGAATAAAAAATCATGAGATCAGAATCTTCACTATAATCTCCGAGAGTTACAATATTGTTATCCAAAAGATCAAAAAATAAACGTCAAATAATGAACAACAACACAACAACATTACACTAAAACTAGAGAAGAAAAAGGAGCAAAAGCACAAGAGATGCAACTACTGTTCACACATGAAAAACAATAGCTACATGCCGTCAAATCCAATTCTTTCAAACATGACACTTATTTTGAGACGGATAAGCACTTTCTCCGTGCACTTTACTTTGTGCACTATGCAACCATAAATATTTCCTTTTACTTGAACAAGTAGTTTGCAAAATCAAAACAAGACTATCACCTAATTTACCTTTATTAATAGGCATTATTTCAAATATTGACATTTTAAAATTAAATAAATAAAAATAAATATGTATTTTTAAATATTGTATCAAGTAAAAAGAAAAGGAACAAGTGATCTACTTTACCTTCATTCTTACTATTTCCTCCGTCCAATAATAGTTGTCTAATATTGACTTGATACAAATATTAAGAAGTAGTAAATGATAAGGGTAAATTTATCAACTCACATTTTAAAAATAATAAATACAATGCCTTGAAAAAATATAATAGAAAAATGACTATAATTAATGATAAGAGTAAATTAGGAACCAAGTATAAGATTATTTCTTGATTTCGTAAAATGATCAAATATTTTTTTGATAACTAATTCTCTTGCTATTATATTTTTTAAAACATTATATTTTTTACATTCAAAAAATGATTTGATAAAATTATTTATATTATTTATTATTTTTAAGATTAATGACCGAAGTATTTTGGAAACGCGGAATTGAGGGACATTAAAGAAGAGCGCAGATCAATTGCAGAGACAGCAATTAACCCTGAGGATTGTATATTGAATTCTTGGGAATCCAAATGCCATAACATTTAATTTCAAATACTACTATGTCTTTTCTTGGAAAACGGAATTACATTTCTCCAAGCCTAATAAATTTTGTTGACCAAGCAAGAAATAAATATTTTGGTCTAACCAGTAATACTAACACTATATAAACTGCTAGGCCACAAGTAAAATAATTCACCACCCCTATATTCTCAGTACACACAAATTAAATTAAATTGCCCAAGAGTTGAAAACATTAGTAAAGATGAACAAGTTATCAGTGTTGTGCATGTTTATGTTGGTGTCATTAGCAATGGGTAGTATGGAAGATGATGTAAAAGATTGTGCAGACCAACTTGGGGCTTTGGCATCATGTATACCATTTGTGAGTGGCACAGCTAAAATGCCTACACCTGAATGTTGTGAGGACACTCAGAAATTAAAAGCTGCTAAGCCTAAATGCCTTTGTGTTCTTATCAAAGAGAGCACTGATCCATCCTTAGGTCTACCTATTAATACTACTTTGGCTCTTCAAATGCCCTCTGCTTGCAAGATTGATGCCAAAGTCTCTGATTGCCCATGTAATCTTTCTTTCTATTCAAATAAAACCATGAATCTTATATAGTGTGTTTTGTCAAACTTTTGAAAATTAGCTTATTTTGAAAAAAAAATACTATTCAAATTGAAAACAATTTACTTTTAATTTTTTTTCTTTTTATGAAATGATTCTGAATTACATAAATATCAAAAAACGATTTTAGATTACAAGTTAAAATATTTTTTTCTTTCTTAAATACAGTGTCAAGTCAAAAGGTATTTATAAAATGGGATGAAGGGAATAAGAGAAAGTTAAGTAGTTTAATTGATTATGCATGTTGGAATAGTTGCCTCGTAATCTTCTCCCTATTTTTCTTTTTCCTGCTCCCCCCAAAAAGTACTTTAATAAGAAGCAGTTTTTGTTGATCAATAACATACTTAGCGAAATTTTAATATGTTTCGAGATGATAAAATGTATGCAAATTTTATCACTTGCAAACAATTTCTATTAACCAATTGATTTTATATACTTTTGGGCAATAAGCGTTTAACCATAAAAATTTTATGTGGTTACTTGAAAAAATTATTTTTTTGTTTTCAAAGTTAAAAATGATATTTGACAATTGATTGTGTTTGGCTAAGGATACAAATTGAAAGTTTTTTTTAAAGAGTAACTTGGAGTGAAAATAGTTTTTGAAGTTTTTTCAAGTTCCTGAAAATTTCAATTGTTAGTCAAAGTTAAATTCAAAAATTTTATGGCCAAATATGATTAGATCCAAACTTTGAACTTCTTAAAAGAAAAAAATCATGGCCAAACGCCTTTACGCCTGTTACTGTCTAGAAATACTTATTTTCTCAAAAAAAAAAAATTAACAAAACAGGTGAAAAATTTAATTTATTTCCATCTTTTCTCTTTTAAACTGAAATGTCTAATTTGTGTTTTAATTACAGCATTACTGAAGATCCCAGCAGATTCACCAGATGCAAAGATTTTTAAAATAGCTGATTCAGATCCTACCACAAGTTCATCGTCCCCTGCTTCTTCTGCTTCCGACACCAAAAGTACTACTTCAGATACCAAGAGTACTACTCCTACAAGCACCAGTGGGGTTGCAAAGCAGAGCACTAGCATTATACTGACTATGGCACTCACTCTAATTGCAGTCATCTTCATTTAGAATTAATTATGCTACTGCTACTATAGTTTCATTTGGTTTCTGTTTTAACTTGTTTCCCTATTAGGTCCAAATAAAAATAATTAAATATCAATATGCAATATTAATTTCTTTTGTTAATGCTTGACTTTTATCCAGTGAAAATTAATAAACTTTGTTATTGCTCCTGTTTTTCATGTTTTCCCATTATTTGCTTCTATATATCCTTTTTTTTTTATTTTTGTAGTATCTTTTACTCCCTTTGTCTTATTTTATACGCCACAATTTTCTATTTGGTCCATCTTAAAAATGATGTTATACTCCCTTCCCTTCGTTCAACTTTACTTGATTCTTTTTAATGTAGCACAAGGATTAAGAAGTCGTAAATGATAAAGTAATTTTACCCTTTGAATATGATAAATACTGTATCTTAAAAAATGTAATAGGGAAATGACTATAATTAATGATAAGGTTAAATTAGAAACTAAGTATAAAATTATCTCTTGATTTCATAAAGTGGACAAGTATTGTTGGACTTCTCAAAATAGTATAGGGGACAAGTAAATATGGACAGCAGGAGCATTACTCTAATTGAAAACAATTTAACTTGAAAATTTATCCTTTACCCTTAATGAAATAGTTCTCGGTCACACAAATATCAAAGAATGATTTTATATCACAACTTTTGAAAATATTTTTTAATATCATGTCAAATCAAAAGATACTAAATAAAATGAGACAAAATTATATTTAATCACCAAAGAATATGATAAAATAGGCGAGATAATTCTCCCTTAATTAGATGTTTCAATTTCGAATAGTAACACTTCATCAAAATGTAATGCGAATTTGAATCACTCAAACTTACTACTGCCGACATGTATGACCCGTCGTTTGGGGAGAGGGGTGGTTAGGAGTAGGTGAAGCTGTATGTGGATTTTGTGATATAAGCTTTCTAGCTAACCAAGTAATTCCATGAATCCCGAGGGTACAATTGATTGATATTTTAATTTGTTTGTTTTATCTTTGTTTTAAAGTTTAATTTTTTATATGATATGTTAAAATTATAAAATTAATTTTTAATATATTTTTAATTTTTAAAAAAATTTTAAACTTGATATCAAGATAAAATTAAATAAAATAAATTAAAATGAAGAAAATAATAATTATTTAGCTAGCCAGCCAAGTCAGTAGGTCGTGTTGAAAATGTTGCCTTGTCACGCAACAATTAGCACTTTTGTATACGTAAAACAACCCATAAAATTGAAATTATCTCAGAAAATTGGCATTTTCCTTTTTCTTTTTTCAGCGCACTCACATGTGGTTTAGTTTGATTTTAATTTAATTTTAAAATCCATTAAACTTGTTTTTTTTAGTTGTTAACTCCCATCCCTGGGTTTTTGTTTTTTATTTTAAGCAACAAAAAAAGAAATTAGAGTAACTATATGAAGAAAACATGGAACCATATGAAGTCACTATTGAGTATTGACAAGTCAATCCAAAGGTATACATAGAGGCACAGAGCCCATCTTTTTAGCAAAGGGTAATTTATCATTTTAGATGTATACTAGCCATTTAAGCAGCGCGGGCCAATAAATTTTTTTTATTAGGGGTAATATTATAAAATTATAGTTGAAGCATTTAAAGGAATATAAAATTTAATAGCTGAAAAATGCACATCAAAAGTTGACAGAATATTTTGATTAGACCGCAAGTAATAAAGAAAAGGGAGCAGCAATTGAAGGAATATAATTAAATAGCTGAAGCGGAGGAGAAACAACTAAAGGAATATAATTAAATAGTTGAAACAGATACATCAAAGTCAACAGAATATTTTGATTGGACCGCATGTGATACTTAATTAGGCATCTGCATAAAGGGTCATAACTACTGCTCCTGGAGTATGATATTTATCAAAGATATCCTCGTCTGTTCACTTTATACTTGTCATTGTTTTGTCCTTTTATTTTTCGAGGTCAAGTTAAATTGAAGTAGTTAATTTTAATATTTAAAATTTATACAAAAAAATTCTATAAGTTGCAATATATTTTCATATTAATATAATAAAAATATTTATCTTAAAATGTTAGTCAAAATAATCTAATTTGACCTTGATAAGTGAATAGTGACAAGTGAAATTAAACGAAAGAATATATTATCATCATAAATATGATATTTAATTGATCAGTAGGTAAGAGATATTAGTTGACAGTAATACATATTTGTTTTTATACCATAAAATATTACCTGATAGAGTTTACTTGAAAGGGGGTTCAAGATTAAAGATTTTAATTCTGTGTGCTTTTGATGAGCACGTGTGGTGGTATTTCTTTGTACAAATAAATATGAGTGCCTTTCTAGAGAACTTGACAATCGATGACTTCTACGTTATTAGGGTTGGAAAAAATAAAAAAGACAGCTCCAACAGTTCAAAATTTCAATTTATGCACTAATGAATATATATAATTTACGCGATCTTCAATATAATTTTTAAGTTGAGAAGAAGATCAAAATTCAAAGAAAACAAAAGAGAGTTAGGTAGAGAAAACTTTAATAGACGAAGAATCAATATGAATTATGATAGGATGATTGAGATCTTAATATACTTAATGTTAGATTTGAACCTCTAATAATGAAAAAAAAATCTTATTGAAAACTCCGACCTCTCTCAAAAGAGTTGGTCCTAACCATCGTATCACTTTAAAATTTAAATTTAATCAATCTCTGAAAATAATAAAGGAGCCAGCTAGATGGGGAGTCTTATGGTTGGTGATCAATTTAACCACTAGGCAAATAATCATTTGTCCAAATCTATAATATTAGGTTAAACGGTGTGTGGTGTCACCCCAATATATAAATATTAATTAGTATACTCTTAGTATTGTGTCTATTCACACATGGTGAAACGTAATGTGACATTTTCTTGCCTAAAAACTATAGGAAAAGGACAAGAAGGTTGGCATCTATATCTCAATTCTTAACTATCTCATTAGATTTATATTATCTATTCTTAGTTCGTTAACTAATGATTATATATATCAACATATCATAAAAAGTACTCAACTACTCCTATTATATTGTTACGCTCATCTATATACTCTAATCTAAAAGCACATATAGGTCATTCAAATTAAAAGATGATCATATGTTATTTAATTTATTTTATAGCATTAATTAATAGCTTAGATTAAATGATGAATAACATGTCATATTAGGTTTAGTTACATTAATACATGAAAAGGTACTTATGCAATAAAGGATAGTTTGATGTATTGGAAAAAATAATGCATGTATTAATTTTGCTGTAAATTTTTTGCCTACACTTCTCACTTCTCACTTCTCAGCATGAGTTATATATTCTATTTGACAAGTATTATGTCATGTATAAAGTCTATTATATGGAAAATCGTGATATTAGCAATGCAAGGGATTTTAATACATGAATTAGTATAATTAGAGACATAATTGTCCCTCAAAATCTTTTCCACATCCTTTTTTCTGTATTTGTGAAGGGTATTTCTAATTTAAAAGAAAGTATATAATACATATTATTTTTTATACACAAGATCGTAACACTGTATAAGTAATAATCTCAGCTTTAACTAATACTAGCATAACTAATATAGCATTACGAATGTCAGTAATTACTAATATACCATATTCAATATTGTTCTTATACCTCTTATCAAATGACACGCAAGTGTATAAAACTTATATCCATAATTATTTAGTTACATTATTTATTAGGAATACTAAGGGGAGGAATAATTAATAGAATATTGAGGATGACAAAATTAGGGATTTTTATTTCTGATTGGACCAGACTAATTGAGGAATGAGGATCTAGACTGGTTCGTGGGGTGGGTAAAAATGGGTGAAGGTAGTTGGACATACTAGTTATTAAAGAATATATTTACTTAATCATTTATTTTCTCTAATTAATCATTTATTATCTCTAATTAAATTATTTAATGTGTAATTGATGTACATATATACAATATGTTAAAGAGTGCACAAAGTACGGTTTAAACCTTATTCTAGTGTTTGAGAAGTACAGGTTTGTTCCAAATGGAGACAAATCATAAATCATAATTCAATTAAATACCATTAAAACTATGTAGTTTAATTTACACCCATTTAATGACAATAAACAGATTTATCTGTAATTATTTCTTAAATCAAAAATTGACTATAGCTATTTGAATTTGTCCATGTATATAAAATAACCTAAATTCATGAATTATATATGTATAGTTGCAGTTAAGAGATTACTCCCTCAATTCAGTCTACAAATAAGTTAATTTTAAGGATTTGAGACACTCATTAAGAAAGCTATTGTACCAAATAATGTTAATTAATATGATTATTTAACTAAATTATCTTAATCTAGGAAAATAAATGTAAGAAAGTACTCTACTATTCCCTCCATCACTTTTACTTGTCATTATTTCACTTATCGAGATCAAAATATATGAACTTTGATCAACATTTTAAGACATATTTTTTCATTATATTAATATGAGAAAGATTGCAACTTATATCATTTTTTGTAACATTTTTAACTATCTAAGTTTTATATTTATAATATTAAATTTAGTTTTGAAATTTAATCAAGTTGATCTCGAAAAACAAAACAATGACAAGTAAAAGTGCACAAAGGGAGTATTTTTAATCACTCGATCATCCTAATTCTTAGAAAAAAAGTACTCCCTCTATTTAAAAAACAATGACCTACTTTTTCTTTTGGTTTGTTTAAAAAATAATGACTCATTTCTCTTTTTTTTGACAAAATTTTAATTTTAACTTTCGCGTGGGATGATTAAAACCACAAAAGGGCATTTCGATATATTTAACATAACTTTAATTTAGGATCATTAGATTGAAAAATTTTCTTTGTTCACTTAAATTTTTTGGCAAATTAAAATAAGTCATTCTGTTTTTAAACGGAAGGAGGAGTAAACAACTTGAAAAATTACTTCTAGTGGGTAGGAAGAAGTACATACAAATGTCAAATAAGCATAGTAAGTCATGTCATAGTGGATATTATTTTATAATAATAAGATAATAGTGACATAAGAAAATCTAAAATTGTTGATTGATGCATCTATCAATGTCAATATGGTAGCTGTAAAAATGAAGACAAAAAGAATGGCTGCTTCTTTCTGAAGATATTGACACATAGTAAATATCGCACCTTTTTATAAGCATGTTGGCTGGCCCTCCACAAAAAAAAAAAAAACTTTAGAGTAAAATACATAATATTAATGGATGAAGAAAATCTGCCTCCAGGTTTTAGGTTCCATCCAAGTGATGAAGAATTGATAACATATTATTTGAGTAACAAAGTTTCTGATTTCACCTTCACTTCTAGAGCTATTGCTGATGTTGATCTCAACAAATCTGAGCCTTGGGACCTCCCTGGTATTTTATCAATTATAATCTCATTGTTAAATTTATCATATTTACATATTATCATGTGTTTTTCGTTATCAGTCGTTCTTCCTATTTTTTCATTTTCCTGTCTTTTCTTTTTAATATCTAGTTTATTCTGCTTATGGATTTTTTTGAGACGAGAGTTCCCAGAAAACAAGCTCTCTATCTCTGTGAGATAGTGGTAAAGTCTGCATACATTTTTACTCTCTCCAGACCTTACTTGTGAGATTCCACATTAATTCTCCAATTCTTCATCTATACCCTTTATTCTGGATTTCTTTCTTCTAATGAAGGTTACAGTGAGTACTCCTAATTTACATATTTAATCAAATGATGTGTTGCAGCGAAAGCGTCTATGGGAGAAAAGGAATGGTACTTCTTTAGCCTAAAAGATCGCAAGTATCCAACGGGGCTTCGTACAAACAGAGCTACAGAAGCTGGCTACTGGAAAACAACAGGCAAAGATAAAGAGATTTTTCGCGGCGGAGTGGAGCTTGTTGGGATGAAGAAAACGCTTGTTTTCTATAGAGGGAGAGCTCCTAAAGGTGAAAAAACCAATTGGGTTATGCATGAATATAGGCTACAATCCGACCATGGGTTCAAACATTCTAAGGTAAACAGACACAAAAAATAAAGGGTTAAGTTATGGTACTATTAGGTTATTAGTTCGACTAAGAATAGAATGATCTAACTTTTCATTTTACTATTAAATATTGTAAAATTTATGAACTAACATAACATTTTTTAAATAAAAACTTTTTGAAGAAATTGCTAATCTTTCTGAAACTTCATGTCTAGTTATACTATATTAGAGCCATCATTAAAATGGTCTTAGCTCATGAAGCCAGCCCAACACCATCCGTTATTAGGATAGGATTGAAATATAATTTTTAGAACTTATTTAGAAATAGGGCTTATAAGCCCGATTTAAATAATCACTTGATCCATGAGGCTTGACCAAAGTCAGGTCGAAGTCGACCCATAAGTCAAAAATATTATTTAATTTGAATAAAAATAACTAAAGTCATACGGCGTGTTTACTTATGTAAAAAATATTATTATCCTTTTGTCTAGGATGACTCAAATTCATGATCATTATTTATCATATTTGATTTGTAAATCTTCTTATTTTTCTCATGTTATATATTTAAGATATGATATTATAATTGAAAGTATCATGAATCAATATATGTTAATGCATATTATGATTGTAATTATTATGTTCTTTCACATAAATTTGTTAAACTTGGACCATACTAAAATTGGGTTAGTTTGGCTATTTCAAGACATTGTGTCCTTCTAACCTCTTTGAACTACTACAACAACAACATTACCCCAATGCCTCAAAGACTCCTGCCTATTGCAGGGTAAGAGGGGGTCGGATGTACACAGTTTGACCCCTATGTTTAAAAACATAGCACTTTAAACTATATATACAAATACGTTGAAACATGAGAACATTGATACAGTAATATCTTCTTTTTGCAGGATGAATGGGTAGTTTGTAGAGTGTTTCACAAAAATTCAATCTCAAAGAAGGCACAACCAACATCATCCTCCCAACAATCTGATCAAGTAGAATCTCCTTGTGACACTTACACACTAGCCAATGATTTTGACCTACCAAGTTTCAACCTAGCCACTCCATCAATTGGGAATGGGACAGTTACCAATATACCTTTACATGATAACATGAATATGAACTTGACAAACACTAATACTCTTCAAGCAGCTTGGTCTAATAATCTTCCATCAGTCAATTCTTTGCTTTTTAGAGCATTGCAATTAAGGGGCAATTATAATCATCAACCAACTAATCATTACCCTTTTAATATTATTCAATCTCAATTTGGAATTGATTTCAATCCTCTGGAAGCATCTTCTTCTTCTATGGTTTTCGATCCTCTTCAGGCTCAGGCTGAGCAAGCATATAAATTGGACGCTAATATTTGGGAGTAAGTTTTATATTATACACAATTTCTTGTAATGATTGACTTGGGAAAATCCCTAGTCTTTATTGTACCTATCTTTTATTCAAGTTAGTTTCACATTTGTATTTGTGGATCACACATACAGTGACACTTTTTCTTTTAAACATGTTGATTATTTCACTTGGGCAAAAACAAAAAAGATTAACTACTTGCCAAATAGTGGATATAGTTTATGTATGAGTTTTATAATTGATACTGTGGCGTGATAACAATTATCAACTATAATAATATAAACATGGATAAGAACTAATATTCAGTGAATTCCATTTGTCTACTAATGAGTAAATATATCGTTGATAGAAATTACTCAGCATTTCACTCAAATATAATATTTGTTTGTATATCACGTAACTTTATAGGCAATATATTGAACTATCATCTAATGTTTCTTATTAAATTTTTAATTTTTTCAAAATGGATCTTTTTAACTGTTATTTAAGAAATTCATAAATTATTATAAAAAATATCTTCGAAAATGGCTCAAAATTTCTTATTAAATTTTTAATTTTTTCAAAATGGATCTTTTTGACTGTGATTTAAGAAATTCATAAATTATTATAAAAAATATCTTCGAAAATGGCTCAAAATAGTTATTGGCTTGCGGTTATACTAAACGAGACATATTGATTCAATGATGATTAGTTGAAACTACATAAATTGAATCTATTAAGTCAATTATTTATTCAAATTAAACCTAGTTCAAATATTCTTTATGATTGGATCCACAACTCAAACTATTTATCCAATATCTCCGATGTTGAACCACTATTTCTTCTTTCTATATATCATTGGATTATATATATACATATCAAATAGTAATTGAGCAATCTTTTCTCTGAACCACTACTTTTATTCTTGACACTACCAAAATATATAAATTCTAATGGTATCAAGTCCTAATTGAACTGTTTTTAAAATATATATTCATATAATATTTTATATAGAAAGAAAATAGTTAATAAAATCTCTAAACATATAATTGGTAATTTGATTATAGAAAATATATTTGATTAACAAAAGAATTTTTTTTTGTAAAAATAATGACATTAGCATTCAACTTTATTTTAGTTATTTTTATAAGTGCGGAAACACGGAGGAACACATTAGTAAAGTATAACTGTGAAACAATAAACTTGCATATAATCAAATCTCTTAATAATAATGTTTTTGAATTCAATATTCTTCGATATTTAAATAAATAATATTGAGTTGTTATAAATTAAACATAAAAGATGAAAAAAATGTAAGCTTAGTGACGTTTGATATAAAAAAGGAAAAATCATTTGATAATAAAATATATATTCATATAATATTTTATGTAGTATCAAAATATTTAATAAATCTCAAAACATATTATTGGAAATTCTAAAAATATTCTATTTCTATAAACATGATTAATTATATTAGCCACAAAAAGAGTTATAGATTTAGTGTCATTATAAGAGATAATTCTTGTATGTTAAAGAAGCTGTTATAAAAAGATAGAATCTAACATTATTATAATTTATTCCTCATTTTCATGTCGTGGAAATTAGAGCCATGTTATTTTCGTAGTAAACGTGATGCATTTTCCTAGCCTATGAATAAGCTATTCTTTACACCTAATAATTTTCCCCAAACTGTTCTCCGCTAAGCTCTCAATGTTATATTTTCTGTCACTTGTTTTGTAACTAAACTCACACTATTATAGATTCTATATTCCAACTCATTACTCAAAAATTTCTTCTATATATTCACCACAAAAGTCCATTCACTTGTTCTTAATCAACCATGAACCATGCACAATTCTATGATCAGGCAAAGGCTGATCACCTTGTTGTCATCGGCAATAATAACAACAACGTCTCTTCTCCTTTGAAGATCAATAAAGCTTCTCATCTCATCAAGAAATCGCCGTCAAATTCATTACCATCTTCATCCTCTTCTTCCTCGTTGTACAACGGGCTTGCGACCACCACCTCAACGACCACAGCCATCCTCCCTCATCATCAGCAACAGCCACGTCATCCGGTTATCATCTACACTCATTCTCCCAAAATCATCCACACGCATCCACGTGATTTCATGGCATTAGTACAAAAGCTCACCGGTCTTTCTCCCGAAGACGACCTCTCTTCACCTTCTCATCCGCCCCGGACCACGAGTATACCTCAACAACATCCCAAATCCGAGCCAATGAATGAGGAGTTGAACGATCGGGAGGATCTTATATCTGGTCCTGGAAGCTGTTTTGGGGATATTATTCGACTTGATGATCATAGTAACATGACGAATAATAATATGAATAAGAAATGTGATTTATTGGCCAATGATGAAAATGAATGCACTTCGGTTATCACACATGAAAATAATGGTAGCTCCTATACAGGAGATAATTCATCAGCTTCTTGTTATGTTCCACCTCCTCCAACTTTTGATCAAGCTAATATTAATGATAATAAAGATACAAGCAGTGATTTTAATTATTATAATTACAATAATCCTAGTAATTCTTCAAGTATTTTTGATACTAATTTAACACCTTTTGATCCTAATTTAATTACTACTTCGTCTGATTATCCTTTCTCGGATCAGCAATTTTGTAACTATACGGATTCTTTGATCTATATGCCTAATATGAGGAACTCTTTTTCTTCTTCCTCATCAGAAAGTATTAAAGAGCTTCCAGATTTTTGATTTTTTTTTGATAATTAGGAATTCTTCTTTTTTTATTGAGAAATTTCTGATTATCCTCCCAATTATTTATTAATTCGTTTTAGTTAAGAAAAATAAGTTTTGTTTCTTTTATAGAGTCTAGACTTTTGTTTCAATAATGAGATATCCAAAGAGAAAAGAGGGATATTATTTTTTCCATTATAAATTGTACTAGTCGATGGTTTCATTTGTTTTGATGATATTAATAAGATTACTCTTGGTCTCTTTGATTGTGATGTAATGTACAAATTCTATATTTCTTGTTCATGGTCTGTCCCAGTTTCCTATTTTTGCTAGCTTGTAATCTGTAACAAAATTGTCTAGCCAATAGTCTATCAGAAATAATATTTCTGTTCACAAAAACAAAAAGAAAATTTACGATTATTCTACATTTTAAAATTACATTGGGTGCGTTATTGTTTTAGCAACTTCCATAAAGTACTCTATTATATGTGCTAATTACTCAATCCATCAATAATTTTAATAATTACATATTGTTTAAATTGCCTTTAGATAAACTAACTAGTTTCTTCATTATTTGTAACCGTTCTTTACTTGGGAGGGTGGAATCTTTCTATTCCGTACATATTTGTTCCTGAGCTATTTGGCATAAATAAAAGGGGTAAAGTCTTTGGAAGACTAATTGGTATTTTTATCACATTAGTCAAAACTTATTTGTTTTTGTTTATTCCTATTGCAACAAGATGGACCTTACCGAAGATGAGAATGGACCAACTATTAAATCTGGGGTGAAAATTTCTTTTACCGATTTCTCTAGATAATCTATTATTAACAAACTCATTCCAACTTCTTTCACTGTAAAAGACCACAATTTAGTTACTTTGATATACATATCGAGTGAATATATCTCGCCTCTCTATGTACACTCTGGCTCACCTCCTTTCCTCTTTCGTTTCACACTTTTATGTATGTACATATCCTATATCAAATATGCACTAATGTATTCAATGTATCTATGTATATAAGAACATCAATGTATTCAATATCAAACATCTATCCGTTTCTTGTATCTAGTATAAAAAATACGTTGATCCATAGATATCAATCTATTATGAGAGAATAGTATTGATGTATCAAGTGTATCTTAATGTATTTAGGCGTTATTTGATAGGAGGTATCAGGAGAAATAATTTATACATTGTGTATGATTTTACTTAATACCATGTTTGGTAAGAATTTTACACATATTTACAACTAATTCATGTGTTAGTTAATACATCTTGTATGGTGTTAAATAATATCTTTTTTTTGGCAGTATTAATAATAGATAGGATTTAATACGATGGGATTAAATATGTAAACACAAAAATATCCCTCAAACTCTTTTATATTCTTTTTATTTTCTTGATTTTGTGTTTTATATTTATAGTTTTGTAGTAGTAAATTTATTTATATAAATTAGCTTACAAATTTATTTATTTACGGGTTCATATTTGCATAATATAACAAAATAATAAATTTACTGATCAAATTTTTAAATTTTATTTATTTATGGGTTCATATTTACATAATATACAAAAAATATTTTTTCATGTTATTTTTTAATAATTAATTTAGTTGAGTGGTTTTATTGATAC
>JAOTQR010000092.1:18644116-18660184 GCA_025774065.1 Solanum ossicruentum | reverse complement strand
TTTATATGTTTTTCAATGATATATTTAGATCATTAATAATATTGAACCTTCAAGGTTTACGAGTTACAATGGACAATTATAAAAATCATTTAGAAGATCATTAGGTAAGACAAATGAAAGCTACAAAGGGTTCATTTTGTTGGTGTATAAAATAATGATATTTATTAGTTATGCTTGCATTAATTATGATGAGATTAATTATGATGAGATGTTTCTTTTGCATTGTTTGATTTTGGGTATTAAAAATAATATGCATTATATATTTCTTTCAAAAAAAAATCATTTACAAAAATATCATCTACAAAATATGATGGAAAATATGTAAAATAGAAAAGTTTTGACATGTTAATGCGTGCATTAAACCCCTTGCATCGTTAATACTTAGTAATTGTTGGCATTATACACACCTTAATTCACAATAGAGTGACATGAAAAAGTGTACCAAATAAGATACTACTAATATACCTAATTAATTCATGCATTATTTTTATTAATACACTCTACCAAATGACCTCAAAGTGTTTGAGTAATGTTTGATGATATTATTATTGACTTGTAACATACGGGACTAAAATTGAAAATCGAAACTTGAATTTCAAACTTCATATATCCAAGTAAAAAATTTAGCTTGTAAAAATCAATTCAAACCTGTATATCTAATTTTGCATTTGAATGAAATCCAACTCTAGACATAACACGAGTATATGTAGTTGACATAATTTCAACGGTAGAGGATTAATACGAATTGCTTTGTGATTGACAAGTTTTGATCATTAATGAAGAATGCAAACTTATTGTATATTGTAATCGACATTATTTTTTTTATAGATGAATACAATATTAATTCCATCTAAATTAAATATTCTCTTAACATTATTCTATTTCAAAGTATGCATTATTGGAATCGAAAAAATGTTATTGGTTTATTGATAACGAGTTATTAGTTTAGCAGTTTCGATAACGATTTAATTTTTTTTATTATTGAACTATTAGTTCTTAACAATTTTAGTTTTTTCTTAATTGGTTAACCGATAATCTGATAATAAGTCAAATAATTATATTTGTACTATTTGATATACAAAATCCTTGATAGTTTCATACTTTTATTTTTTACTTTCTCGAACTCTAAGTTGTTCTACAATGTAATAATGTTTGATTTTGAGCAAAATGCAATTTGTCAACTCATGCGTATAATTTATTTGATTTGTCACTTTTTTTCTAAGTAATTTTCAATAAAGATTTTTTTTGGTCAAATCTTAACAATTAAATAGATAACGGAACCAATAGAGATCAATAACCAAGAAGTTAATATCTTAATGGTCATTGTATAATTACAAACTGAACCAAACCGACTATTACCTATATTTGTTGAATTGATCCTTCCATAAAACTAATGATCTATTCATATACATTGCAATCCTATTAACTACCACTTACCAGTCTTAACAAGAGTCGATAGTAACTACAAAATAAACATTGATAGTATAACTTAAATCATATGTAAAATTGGCTACGTAGTGCAAATCATAACCATTTCACAGGGACTAAATCCAATGGGCCGTTCTACAATGAAAAAAGTCCAGCCCATTAAACAGTACAGCAGTCTCATCGTTTATACTCCTCAAAACCCTAGAGCTTCTTTTCTTACTTCCGCAAACAAAGCTTTTGGCTTCCACAAACATCAGCTCTGTAGTTGCCTCTCTTGAGCAGGTACTTTCTTCTCTTAAGATTTTACGTAAAAATTCAATCTTTTAAGCATTTTCCTTCTTAACTTTTACAAGAACGTGATTAGTTCTAACATGATTTCTTTAGCTTTGTGTTATTGATTATTTGAAAAAGCATGAAATAGATGGATTAAGGGAGTTTTTTCTTTTGATTTCGAAGAAAGATGACGTTTTTCCTCGACCCCTTTTGAGGTTATCGATTGGGGTTCTCTTAATTAACGTGAAAACCATTTGGTCGATGTTAGTTTTTTTTTTTGGGAACTACCATCGTGTCGATATTACATGTGGTTGAAATGAGGAGAATGAGGATTTGTATAGCGGGGTCTATTAATTTGGAATTGACGAATAGATGAAGGAATGATTGATATGCAGTTTTGTTAGTAGAACTAAGAATTCAGAAAAATTGAATCTTTAAATTTCCGTATGTGGGTTGGGCCATAATCTGCCCAGAAACAGCCTCCTCTATATCTCTATGAGGTAGCGGTAAGGTTTGTCTGCATTTTATCCTCCCAGACCCGACTTGTGGGACTCCGCTGCATATGTTGTTGCTGTTGTTGTTGGGTTGGGTCATAATCTGATGCTATATAGCACTTGTTTGGACTTCCATTTAGTACTGTTTAACTGGTTCAGTGAGCAGATCTGTGACAATGTACACGTCGAAGCAAAAGATTCACAAAGATAAAGATGCTGAACCTACTGAGTTTGAGGTGTCTGTTGCACAGGTTATACACTGTTCATGATGACATTTGTATTTCGCAACCTGAATGGTTCATTGGATATGATGTTTGAAGAAAGACTTTAAATTGTTTTTGAGCAGGCTTTTTTTGATTTGGAAAACACCAACCAAGAGCTGAAAAGTGAATTGAAGGACCTTTACATCAATTCAGCAGTGTATGTGTGCTCTATTCGATGTTGTACTATATTTAGTGGCTTATGTTCTATGTTGTAGTTAGTATGTATTTTATTGTAGTAACTGCCTCTGTGTCATGGCTATTGCAGTCAGATTGATGTGTCAGGAAACAGGAAGGCTGTTGTTATCCATGTGCCCTACAGACTGAGGAAAGCTTTCCGCAAGGTTCATGTTCGTCTTGTTAGGGAGTTAGAGAAGAAATTCAGTGGCAAGGTAGCTATTGAATTATTTCTGAAATTTTGTCTTCACCAATCTTTGAGAATTTCTGAAGAATTGGGTTTAGAACATTTAATCTGTAATTCACTTTATATTTGTTCATTGATGGTTATTGTATTTCATGGTGTTTTGTAACATATTCATTCTTCCTAATTCCCATTATGATTCATTAAGAATTGATTCCTTCGTGGCATTGCATTTCTGGTTGCTACCATGTTTTCCTGTGTTGTAATTGTCACAGTTGAGATTACCTTTTGGGATTTTCTTTTTGAAATTCACATGGTTCTGTTTAGGCTTATAGTAGTATGGGCATATCTCTAGTTCTTGCTTCCGTTTTCTGATATAATATCGTAATATTCTAAAGTCAGTGGAGCCTGCTCTGCAAAATTAGATTCAGTTGAACATGCAGCCAGACAAAAAATATTCTTGGCCTTAGTCATCTATACTGGTTATATTCCTTGCGCTTGTTGTAGGCTCCAGTTTCCTGTTCAAAATTCAGTATGTTGTAAGCAATAGAGTTGGTGTTTGATTAGTCGACCTCTCTTCTTTTGAGGAAAAATAACGGGGCAAAAATGTTTCCCAATCTGAAGCTTTAAATTTCACATTGTTTTTGCATTAGTTTATTGGGTTAACTTTTCTTGTTTCCTTGTTTTACAATGTAGTCCATGAAACTTTGATGAACTTTTGATTTTTTGTAGGATGTGATCTTCATTGCCACCAGGAGGATAATGAGACCTCCCAAGAGAGGTTCAGCTGCTCAACGACCCCGTAGCAGAACTCTTACATCTGTTCATGATGCCATATTGGAGGACTTGGTCGTTCCTGCTGAGATTGTTGGTAAGCGTACTAGGTATCGCATTGATGGCTCCAAGATAATGAAGGTAATGTTGTCAAGCACCATAATTAGCTGTATCTTCTTGCTTAAATGTTTATGGCTGCAATTAATTGGAATAGTCTTTAGGGTGAATTAATAGGTACTGCTTGTGCATTTTTCACCAATGTCGTGGAACTAATAACTGCATGTGTTATTATTTTAAAAAAATCATTTTTAATGGTTAACTTCTGTGATCTTTATCTTTAATAGTGCAGTAAGCTCTATTCTTGTTTTCCTGACTTGTTTCTCATCACTTTTTTGTGGATAGGTGTACTTGGACCCCAAGGAACGAAACAACACCGAGTATAAGTTGGAGACCTTTTCAGCAGTTTACAGAAAGCTTTCAGGCAAAGATGTTGTGTTTGAGTACCCCATTGCCGAGGCTTGAGGAAATCTAATGCATGTACCCGTCTATTTGATGTGGAACTACAAATTAGCTGTTCCTCCTTTGAAATTTTGGCAGTTCCATTTTGATTTAGAATGCAGAGAACTATGTGAAATTCCTATCAAATTTTAAGTTTAAACCATGTTGCTATGTCATAGATTTCGGGTTTGTTTATTGAACTTGGTTTCATTGCTTTTTCTTCCTCTCTCCCTCTACGGAGTTTACTGTCAATGTCTTCTATTTGGTGTTGGCTTTTGAGATGGCCACACGAGACTGATTTATCTACTCTGTTCAATACCCTCTTGGTTCATAGTTCACTCTAATGCATATCATAAACAGCCTCTCTAGAAACACTGCCATCAGGAATTTGACACTCAAATTACATTGTACTCCTTTGAGATGCCCTATCATGGAACGGTTACATTTTCAGTTTTTGGCAAATTAGATGACCTAAGTTATTTCTTGATGATTTCTCGACTAAAATAACAGTATCCTTTTGTTTGGGCGGAGGGTGGAGGGGGGAGACTTGATTCAAGGATGCAAACAAACAATAACATACCCAGCGAAATCATACAAGTCACGTATCTTACCATGCCCCATAGAGGTAGAGATAGAGAGGTGGTTTTTACGATTAATCCTACTAACATATACTATATCACAAGACCAAACACCAATCTATCCATACTATCCTATTAGCCTTCTATCCTTATATGCGACTTTCACTTCTTTCTAAAGTCTTATGTTCTCAGTGAGATGAAATTTCATCATATCTTATTTGGTCACTTTCTCTCAATACTTTTTCAATCTATCTCTATCTCTCTAAGTAATTCCTAAATCTAACATTTCGCACCTCCTAACAAGAGCATCGGTACTTCTTCTCTGCACAAGTCCAAATCATCGTGTCTTGCTTCCCTAACCTTGTCAATCACGGGAGCCACCTCTAACTTCTCCCCAATGGTCTCATTCCTATTGTGAAATGTGCAGTTGGTGGAGGAAATGAATTTGATTAAAATGTACATGGTACAAGAAATTGTAAGTCAATCTAGTTAGTTTTTAGAGCCTCCAGCATAGCCTTTATGATGCAACTTTAAGATGCATAAAGCTTGTGCATACTTGACAGGCCGATCCGCTACATGGAAAACTGTTGGGGAAAACAATCCAATTGTCATTCCACCAGAATCATACACACAGAGGGAAGTTCAGTCATAGAGGACTGGATGCTTAACCTGACCAACGACAAGTCTATAGCAGATCCAGGTTTTGTTTAGTAGCTCTCTTACAACTTCAACCCTCAAAAGGTTGAAGTCATGCGAAAAACGAGAAACATCCACAAGCGAGGGGTGGGAGGTGCTATGGCTGAGTTAGTACAGCTTTCACTAAGACAAGAATGTGTCCAAAATGCAACTGTTATACCTTTGTTGATGCACATTGAATTATCACATTCCAACTGGACAAAAAAAAAGTTCTATTTTCCTATGAAAGTGAAAAGGAAAGTATATAGCACAATTAATCTACAATTCTTAAAACACTGAAGTAGAAAATATCCCCAAAAACCTACCAAATATGTCATCTGAGCATAATTTTGGACATTGTGCCCAAAACTTGTATAAATAAAGAATAAAAGAATAAGAATTTGACTGGGATGGCTGGAAAACTTCAAACAATGGAACTAAAGTTTTCGACGGGATCAGACTCTTCAAGCATGGAAGCTGCCTGGAAACAATCAGCAGCATCAGCTTCCCGTCCATCGTCTCTATGAACCAATCCCAAGTGGTACCAAGCTACACGATTGGTAGGTTCAATTCTCAACGCATCTGAGAGTAATGCTTTTGCCAATGGCAACATCCCTGGGCCCATTTTAGTCAACAAAGAACCAAGCAAGATTTTACATTGTGCATGATTAGGCTCTATAAATAGTGCATTAGTATAAGCAGCCAAGGCTTTGTCACTTTCTCCCCGTCTTTCGAACATCATTCCTGAAACAGAGTGACATACAAAAATTTAGCAAAGTGCTATCCTGTTTATCTTATTTCCTTCCCATTAAGAAGGAAGCTTTTAGGTCCCAATGACAAAAACTCAGACAAATATGTATATGCAAGCAGCCCTATCATACCTCTTAAGTTGG
Organism: Solanum ossicruentum; assembly: GCA_025774065.1. Classification (NCBI taxonomy): domain Eukaryota; kingdom Viridiplantae; phylum Streptophyta; class Magnoliopsida; order Solanales; family Solanaceae; genus Solanum; species Solanum ossicruentum. Next base: position 18,653,950 of record JAOTQR010000092.1, on the reverse strand, counting down.
TAATATTTATCAGCCCAATCCACCATAACCACAATACAGAGGAATTGACCTCAGCTATATTGTACGACTTTTGGCATACTATATATTTTGTATAGCCAATGTATATATCTTATCATTTTCGGTTATTTTTTTATGTAAATAAAACATAGCTATATTTGTTGTAAACTAATTAGTTTATTGTATATAATTGAAACTAGCCCTTCTTTTTTTTTTTTTTTTTGATTTCTTCATCTTGTAGGACGTTTAAGAAAAATATATGGGTCTTGGAACTTGAGGATTTTACTTCTTTCCACATTCTCTACTCTCTTCATTTAATAAGCAAAAGGAGTGATATCATATCTCATTATTTCCTTCCTTCGCAAACATAGAGAAGTTTTCGTAGGACAAGGGACATGAAGAATCTAGCTGCCAAGATCATTAACATGCTTAAGACGATTTGTGACAAAATAAATACCAGGAAGGATGTTAGGTGTCACTTTTACTCCTCTACCACTCATTCATAGAAACAAAATAATTAGTTTTGAACTCTGCCAATTAAGAACTTCCCATAACCAAAAGGCCAATGGCTCAGAACAGCTAGAAATGGTAGAATTTCATCCTGATTTTGTAATACAAACAAAATGAAGTAATACATTAAATTCTTAATAACTCTTTGCAGAACTATGATGGCACAATATATGCCATAAACTAGGTTCAGTATTTGAAAGAAAACTAACTAAAGATTTTGCTTGTAGCAACATTTACTCAAGTTTCCAGTAACTTCATTGATACCAGAGTTTGTGAAGTTGTACACCCTTTCCCACGAAAGTAAAAACAAAACAACAATATGTAACAACTGTCTAAATTCCAAAATAGTGAATTCAATTAACTGAGTTCTCAATATTCATCTCCTTCCAATACTATTAAAGGTTTGCTAAGTAGAGATTCTCTACATTTTTTATGGACATTAAATCATTAAACAAACTAAAAGTACTTATTATAAATACTGGTGTTGTTAATAGCTCGGTAAAGGTCCTTTGTGCACTTCGGCTTGCTTAATCGTTGCTTTAGTACAGGCGTCAAGGCACTAATGCATGTGCACCTTCACTGATACGTTCTGTCTTTAAGGAAGAAACAACGCATCTTTTGTCCAAGTAATTATTGTTTGTGTTTCCATTTTTTAATTTATTCTTCATTGGCGGTTTTCCTTGCCAAAGACCATGTGTTAATTAAGCTTTGCGCTTTCTTTGGGCTTTTCGTTTGACTACTTTGATAAATAAAAGACCTAGTTTGTAACTTGTAAGTGTATGAACATGAGTAAGCTTTAATCCTACCTAGTTGGTATCAACCTATATGAATCTTTGCCTCCCCATAAAAGGCAGAAGGGTTAAATGTTAATCTTTGCTGTATTTCAAACTCTAAGATTTTACATCTCACTTTGGAACTCTTGTATTAAGATCAAGTGTGCATCAAAACTAGTAATTCAGAAAATTCTCAGATATCAGCTACGAAAACATTGATGGGACAGATACTAAAGGAGGAGGAAGAAAAACATGCTTGAACTTCACAAGATACCAAGAGAAGCACCACGCACTATCCGAACCCTCCTGCTATTGCTATTCCTATAGGCTATAACTAAAGTGCAATTGTATAAAATATCTACACCACTGTCCATGACTAAATTAAGAATCTAATATAATGTAGATCTCAGTATCTCATAAGAAACATTGTCTTTAAAACATATGGAAGTCTGAAGTTCCCAGTCCAACCTGCTATCTCCCAGGTCATAAATAAGGTGCAAAGAAAGAAAATGCTAAATTTTATTTCAAATGTATACGAGCAAATTCTATTACTTTATTTGAACACACCAAAGATGAGCAGATTTGCATGGATGAGGTAATTTTCCAAGTCCTGTTTTCAGTCTTTAGTTGCACTACCTACTTGTACTAAATTTGATATCGTGTAAAGAAAAAGGAGAAAAGTCAATAATTCTAAAAGAAAACAGTTGGATCAGTCATTGTAAATTAAGTTCATGATCTTGCCTTCTGTATGCAAAGTGTCTGCTGAATACTCGATAAGATCTCTAGCTTTCTCCAAACATGTCTCTGCATCCTTAAAATGTGAAAGGCTGGAGTACAACTCTGCCAGTCCATGCCAAACTTCATATTCATTTACCTTATCTTCCTCCACCTGTAATAGACAAATATGAAAAGAAAATAATTCAACGAGGTCAGAACTAGAAGGATCATATGAATGACAAGCATATTCTGCTGTTCCACAATTGAAGCTAAAACGTTTTTCTTGTACTAGAATATGTATTTCCTCTTCATTTGTAAGACCATTAGAATAAACATTAGAAAGGAGTCTGCACACATTATCGATGACATGACCTTAGATAGGAGAAATGGAGGATGTATACTAGGGTAGAAGATTAGTAGGTAGTGGAAAGTTGTTTGGCTCTTTGAGAGTTTAGGCTTATTGGTCTGTATCTGCACTAGCCGTATTATTGTAGTTCTTGTTATTGATACATAGCATTGTTTTTCTGGTTTTCTATATAACTATTTCATATTATTTTGTTGCTCTTTTTCCTTTTTTGATATCTTCCATTGTTAGTTGCTATGTTTTTTCCTACACTATTTTCTCTCTCTTCTTACTTGGGATGCACTTGAGCCGAGGGTTTGCAGAAACAAACTCTCTACCTCCACGAGATAGTGATAAGGTTTGCATATATTCTACCCTCCACAAATCCCACTTGTGAAACTACACTGGGTATGTTATTGTAATCTGCACACATTCAGTCTCATTTTTTTGATAGCATAAGGAAATCATGAGGGAGCTGAAAGTAAGTGCACCGAAATACAAAATAGTATCTATAAAGCAAGGAATTGGGCAAACGAGCCCATTCATTCTTTTTATTAGAATAAGAATAGGTATATACAATCCTAATTAGAAGAAGAATAGGAACAATAGTAGGAATAGAAATAGTAAATAGTATCCTCTTTGGTAAAGGATTGTACTGTAGTGTCTATAAATAGGGTCTCTATGTAATAATGTAGATACACAAATTCAATAGTGTTCTTCTCCAATACTTCTTACACTTTCATACATTGGTTCCATTCACCTCTCGTTTTCCCCCTCTCCACCATTCATTGAAAAAAAAAATACACTCAAAACCACATACACCTTAATAGACCCAAATACAACTACCCTTTTATTGCAGATATGAACATCAAAGTCATAATTTACAAATGTTGAATCAATATAATGGTAAATGGTAGCAGTCATCTATCTGTACCATGTTAATCTAACAAGAAAAGATAAAGGATGTTCATGAGAAAATCATGTCATGGTGGAAAAGATCACAGTGAATATGATGACAACCATGAGACAAGTTTAGCATTGGAAGATGGTCTCAGTACTCACTTTTTATCGATTTTCGCCATCTGTTAATGGTTATGATGATGTCTGCTAGGGTTGCTGAAACTGGAGTATGAGTTACGAGTCAATGTCGTTGGTAACTGTGGTCATTAATGACTTTTTAATGTTGTCATGCTGATGAAGAACTTGTAATGCCAAGTGACTGTATTCCCAATGGAGAAAAAAGGTAGTGTGTGGAAGCTAGTGGTCACTTATGGCATAGAAGGGCCACTACAGAGAATATTTTTGGTTTGAGAAGATTTTGTTGATTTGGCGGAAACTTTATTTTTTTGCATGATAGAACCGTGCCGCTTCTGAGTTCTGGATAACAAGAGTCTCAGGACCAAGTAAAATGCTTTACTGAGTTCTTTAATACTGGGGAGACTGGAGTGGGGGAGGTGGAGTTGAGAATTAGTTTTGAAGTTGAAACTATTTAAATCCAGAATCGGGATCTCATTTGCAACTATTATACCAATTCTGACTTCTAAAGCAGATTATTAGGGGCATATGGTGGCATAAGGGGGTGGGAAGTGAAAAGGAAAATCTGAGACACATAAGTTTCCACAAAAGTTACTAGATATACAATCTAACCTGAGGTGCATTTTTGAATGGTCCATAAGATTTTCTTTGAGCTTGAACCAATGAAAGGAGATTACGATAAGGTTCAATGGCATCGATGTACCGTGACTGGGATATTTTTAGCTTAGCTTTCATTCGTAGCAGAGGTCCTTGATCCCACTTTGCAGTCTCATCAAAAGCCGCATCAGTAACTACTTCAGCCTCTGAATAGCGTTGTTGAGCTGAAAGAACTAAAGCAAGCAGTCTCCAACCTCTTAGAGTAGATCCTCCCGTTGCATCAACATACTTTCTTGCATATTGCAAAGCTGCATCTAGATTACGGTGCTCTGCATATTGAACACCTAACTCAAACATCAAATCTGCATTTTCATGCTCTAAAGCCATTGCACCATCTAAAGATTTTAAAGACTCAGATTGAAGTTGTGATCTCTCAAAGTCAGAAGTTGCAACTTTCGCCTGCTTGCCCAAACAAAGACCTAAGACGCGGAGACCAACACCTTTCAAGTGTTCATTTGAACCCTCTGCATTAGTTATTGCCCTCTGTGCATACTTTACTCCCTCAGCCGCAAGAAAGACATCCCCAGAACAAATTTTAGAAGCCAACAACAACGAAAGAACGTCATCTGGCTCTTCATGTTTATGCAAAGACTTCCGCAGAAGACTTAAGGCATTTGTGTTCTGTCCAGCTGCAGCATAACAAAGTGCTAAAGATCGCCAACGGTCAATCCGGTTAAGTACCCCTGGCATTACTTCTTCAAGTTGCTTAGCTAAAACACAGGTTTGGCTGCATACAGACAGAGCAAATGTAAGGTGCTCTAGAACTGAAGGGTCCCATTTGATCTTACCAAGGTAAACTTTTCTCATCAGAATCATTAACAGCAGTATTGCTTCTTCTAAATTGTTCCTAGGTACATAAGAACCGTCAATTTGCACAGCTAAGCTTGGTGGGCAAACTTCAACCCCACTATAAAGCAGAAACACAGCAAAAGCTTTTTGAATCCTGGCACAACAGTCATTATCGAGATTCCATTGGCTTAAGAGGGCACGGCGATAAGCAGACATTGCTTCAGAATAGGAACCAGCTTGCTTCCATAGTTCTGGAAGGAGCTCAACAGCATGGCTCACAGTTTCTTGCAGCTTATTCTCCACCAGTACATCAGGTATGCCATTATCGAATATTTTCTCTACAGCATCAAGCACACTTACACATTCACGAGCAGCCTCTACAAATTCCCAATTAAAGAAACATCTGTAAATGATCAACGCAAAGAAATAGCAAATTTTCATTACTTAAACTTTTAAAAGTGCCTTCTACCAGTCAGTCTCCCAAGCTTTTGCAGGGACTTTGCTTTCAAATATATGGCCTCAAGGACCAGACCAGCAGCATGCTGTGAGACACCTGGCACAGACTCGATGCTTTTAGTGCGGCCCTTTTTAGAAGGCTGTTTCTCAGTAACAGAAGGCTGCATCCTCTGTATTGCTGCTTGGAGATCGATACCATCAAACACCCTAAGAGCACCTTCCACATTTCCTCTTTGATATTCCAATCTTCCAAGAAGAGCTCGCGCTTCCTGTGATCAATATTATAATCCATCAGCAAACACATATCTTCAGACCTTTAAGTTCATATTCATGACAATCAAGAATGAAAGACATAACGGAAGAAGAAACAGACATTCATAAACTATTACGACTTTAAGAGCTTCAAAAGAAATAAGATAAAATACATTATTTGACTAACGTTCAAATTTACATGCAAGAACCTGAATATCAACACAAAAGAAGGTTTGCTCCACGTAAGTTCTTGATTTCTCTTTCTAGAAATGAAACCAATACCAATTCTGCTTTATTCAATTGTAGTAAATGCTATAATGCAGTGTAATTGTTAACATAAACTCTTTCACCAGAAATAAAGCATCACCGAAAAACAACAGGTCAGAAAGCTCACAACTCGTAGAAGCTTTTAGTAACACATTATTCCTAAGGTTGATGGAAATCATACGACATATGAGAATGGAAAGGACAAGATATATGGGTATTTTCAATAATCTGTCATGGTAAGTCTAAAAGATTTTAGTTATTGACTTTGAAACTCATCATCAATGGATTCCTTCAAACATTTAAGCCACCACCAAAAACAAAAAATGAATTCTGCGGGCAATTGTGAATTTAATCAAACAGTACATTCTGTCCCAAGTTTACTACTTTATGAGTTTGTATAAGCTCTTGTTGAACAACATTTATAGCTTCAGAAATGAAAATTCGATAGGAATGCAAAGAAGAAACATAAACTTTGAACATTACTCACCTCAAAATTGAGGGACAAACCTTCACGCAGTGCAGATTCAGCCTCTTGAATGTTTCCCTCATCAAGCTTTGCTTCAACAACATTTGTTTGCATGCAAATCCCATTTGCACAAACTTGCCTGACTGATGGATCAACATCAGCCTGCCCTAATTCTGGTGATTCATTTCCAGACATCTCTGCCTCCACTTTCTATGCTCACTACAATTTTTTAAAAAAAAACATCAATTACCGTCAATTTTGATCTCTTAGCTTCTATAACATCAAAAAAATGCTAATGCCTTTGCCCCTTTTGTTTCTTGATGTTAATATGCACAATAAACTTCAAAGTACCAACATAATTGGTGAAAAGATTCAATTTTTTTTTTCAAATGCACTAGGTAATGTGGAAAAAACGTAATTTTGAATCACAATTGTAAGGATTGATATAATCAGAGAGTGAGGGGGCACATAAAAAATGAATCTTGAAAAATCAAAGCAACTGAAAAATTATAATGCAAAATATAAGAATCCAGAATTGGAGAAAATGGGAATGGGTATTACCTTCTTGTTATGGGTTAATTGTTTAAAACAGCGAAATGGGTGAAAATTAATGTGGATCAAGAAAGAGAGAAAAGGAGGAAGAGGAGAAGAAGAATGGTGACAGCGTTTTGACTTGTGCCTCGGAATATCCTATGAAAACAAAAACATCAAATGGAGACATGTTATGCTACTCCATTTGGGAATTTTGGATTTTACCGCCGCCCAGATTAATTTCCAAACAACTTTTTATGCTCTAATTTTATGTATTATTTCATTTATTTATTTTATAATCGTGACATTCGGCTCAATTGGTATGCAAAATCAATCTATCAAAATTAAAATAGAAAAGAAATTGTATATAATGGCAATAATATATCTAGTCTAATCTTACAAATGAGGTATAAAGAAAGTAAAGTATACGCAACCCTTATCATTATTTCATAGAGATAAAAACTCTGTTTCCAAAAGACTATCAACTCAAATATATCAACCCTAAAGAAATTATAAATATTATATTTCTATTGACATTTAAATTTAAACATTACACTCTTAGTATATGTATCATTTCATTCACATAATCAAGTAATGAACTAAGATAAGAATGTATATTTATATATCATACTTTAAATTAAATTTTTCGCTCAAAAAGTTCAAATATAAAAATGTAAAAAATAATACAATCCTTAGGAATCAAATTGGGGTGTCTTTTAAATGTTTTAAACCTTTGATGGAAAAAATCATAACTTATACTATTTTAGAAAAGATTAATAATTCACGTGTGTATATATATCTATATCTACACACAATCATAACTTATACTAATTTTAGAAAAGATTAATGACTTACGTGAGTATATACACACAATCATAACTTATACTAATTTTAGAAAAGATTAATGACTTACGTGAGTATATATATCTATATATACATACTTGAGTCATTAATCTTTTCTAAAATTAGTATAAGTTATGATTTTTTTCATCAATTAATAGATTCATGTTGCATAAAGTTTATTTAGAAAGAAGTATTACTACTCTTTACTATAATTATTTTTTATTTTTAAGATTTGAATATTAGATCTATTGTTAAGTCGGAGAGTTATTGTTCACTTTACCATAACATTTATTTTATAATTTTTTTTATCAATAATATATATTTATTAAATACCTTTTTTTTCCTTTTTTAATTAAAAAACTATGTGTGGTTAATTTGTAGACTTTATAGGTTGCGATTTAAAGATTTTCTTTACGCAAATTAAGAATCTTGTTGCAAGTTATTATACCTATTAAATAATAATTTAATATTTTATTGACAAATTTGAGCAATAGCGAAGCAGCTGAAGCAGATAGCTGTCCATTGATGTGCCTGCTTCGATAACTTGATTTTAAAATTTTCGAAGCAGCTGAAGCAGGTAGCTATTGGACGACATATCTGCTTCAGCTACTTGCTGACATGTCTGTTGCAGCTGTTTTATTTTAAAACTTTTTAAAAACAAATAAAATATTCAGTTAATTATTGAAATTAATTTATCGACGTCACATGAAAGGAAACAAAAGAAATAACATATATTATTTGACAAATTTTATTTATATCATATAAATTAAGACATAAAAATAATAGATATTGAGCTCGTACTAACGTGGGTGTCAGTATCTGTCGGTATCTAGTATATGCATAGATATATATCCGATTCTATTATGTTAGTTTCAAAAAAAGGAAAAAAAACATGTTAGATTAACGCATTTTGTTATATTTTCCCAGATGATTAATCCTAAAATATTCTGTACTTTATTCCTTATAATATATAAGTAAATTGTTACAGAAAAGATCAGTTGGGCAGTTCACTAGGCACATGCGTTTGCTTCTAAATTTGTCCTGGCTGTTCAAGAAGTTAAATATTCCTCAGTCTATTTTTATTTGTTTATAACAACAATAACATACTCAGTGATATTCCACAAGTGGGGTCTGGAGAGGGTAGATTGTACGCAGACCTTTCCTCTACCTCATAGAAGTAGAGAGGTTGTTTCCTAAAACCCTATTTGTTTACAATATTAAAATAAATATTCATGTTTATTTGTGTATTTCATTTACACAAATACTCCCAAAATTTGATTGTCAATAAAACAAAGGAGTAACCTTTATTCAAATTATCAAATTTGATTGCTCCCTGTTGACACCCAATTTTGTCCGGCCTTTTCATAAATCATTTGTCCAATTGAGAACAATTCTGAAACAATTATTTTTGACAAAATATGCATTTCTCAATCACTTTTTAAATTTAAAATCTTAAAAAAAAAAATTAATTAAATTATTTTTTACGGGCGCGTGCACATCACGCGCCCCTTATTTCCCCTCAATCCCTCTCCTTCTCCCTCATTTTTCTTCCTTTCCCCTGAACCCCGTAACCCTAGCCGCCCCATCCTTCGACCAAATTCCCCCATTTTCGTCCTCGTTCCCCAAAAATCCCACTCATGCACCAACCCTCCTGACAACCCGCACCCACTTACCTCTTTAATCATTCTTTACTCCGTATTTGAGGGAAAAAAGGAAGAACAATGATCCTTGGGGATTCGGATTTCGAAATGATAATGGATTCCAGGTGGTTCGACCATTTTTCTTCAAGTTCTCGTAGGCTATATAGCCATACTTCATCTTCTTCGTTGAAAGGGGGGGATTTCAGAGAGTTTTTTCGACGGGGATTGGGATCGAGAAAATCGATTCGAATACTGGAAACCAGAGAAAATCTTAGGAGAACATCATTCAAGCTCATTTGCGGGGCAAATTAATCTCATCCTTGCAATTCCGAAAGAGTTCGTACACTTCCGAATCAAACTCGTGAGAACAGGTTTGGCTTTCGAATTCGAGTTTGGGGATTATTGGATCAAGAACAGTCTACACCAAGCTTTAGGGTGGTGAAGAAGCTCCCTCGAACTCGTCGTCGTAGTTCACTGCCCTGATAAAGGTAATACCTTCATTTCGCTTTATTTTCGAATCTGTACATACATTGTTTAAGTACGAATGTTGCAGCTAAC
>JAOTQR010000092.1:18604564-18619267 GCA_025774065.1 Solanum ossicruentum | reverse complement strand
ACGTTGTCGCCGCTTGTCTTGTGGTGGGTTTTTTTGTGGGGGGGGGGGGGTGGGTGGGGGGGGGGGTCGGGGGGGGGGGGGGGGGGGATCCTGTTACCCAAACACTTCCAAAACTTAAAAAGTGTTTAAAAGCCAAAAAATAAGCCAATCCAAAGGCCCACTGAGAACCAAGTCTTCCCAACCCACACGTATTCAGTTAAATAGCTAACCTGGACACGGCATAAAACAATAGCGCCATTCTTTACAAAAAGAGGTTTTTTCTTCATAGGTTTCTTTGTTTTTAGATCAATCTGCTGCATCAGTTCAACAATCTCGCATTCCTCAACAATCGCATGGACATGCAATACAGCTTTGTATCCAGCAGTAAAAATAGCCTGACAACATGAAATTCCATTTACAGACTGCTATCACATGTGCAATTTTGAATCCAAGTGCGGTAATGAAAAGCTAAGTTAGGGTTGGATTCATACATTGTCCAACAGCTCAAGGATCTGTAACTGTGCAACAAACTCAGTAACTGCAGGTATCGGCTTTGCTGCAAATAGTAAGCTTGTTAGAAATATAAAAAAGCTTTAAATTTATCCATCACAAAATGATGGTCTACACCAACTTGAGATTACAATATGAGTCCACATTTGAATTTTTCACTAAACCAAGACACAGAATTTGCTTCTTCTCTTATCCTTGTCAAAAATCTTCCTCCTTACCTTTTTATTTTTTAAAACTGGTAACTGTGTATTTGTTAGCAGACTACAGAGTGATTGACTAAAAAAGCATGCTACATCAAGACCAGCTACAATTGAATCTGTGTGCGTTACGCAGGAAAGGACTACATCTCAATGTTAATTTGTAATCAAATAGCTCTTGGACATTTTTTATGAGTTGCATTTGCATGACTTGTTCTAATTGTCAGAGATATCAGCTTCTCATAGCTCAATATCTAACCAACCTACCTGCTTAAATAAAATGCTGTCAAAGGCTGTATCTGTTGCATTCTCAGAACACATCTGATCTGGCAATTGGTCTCAAGACTAAAATTCACAAATCATCCACAAAAGTATGATTAAAACCACAGACTGAATGGCGGACAGTGTAGACAGAGAAACTCCAACATACATAAAATTAAATATAGGAATTGTGTTTATTTACTTTTGCTCGCTCACTGGTGCAACTGATCGTTGTAAAAGGATGTAAATGGTACTATTGATATAATCAGGGACTAACATGAACTGTGACTATGCTTTGCTACACCAACTTTGTGCTGCTTTAAAGATTTCTTTTTTGAGGACATGTCAACAAGATTTGACAATCATTCATCCGAAAGAATGTTATTACAACCCCCAAAATGAATGTCCTAATGTGCATGGGAGCATGTGGATACACTAGGAAATATACTACGACTTGATTCGAATCTGGTTGGGTTTGACTATGAGAATCCTAAATATTTATCTATTTTGTTCATTTGAAACCCCATTTCCAGTACTCACTAAATATCTTTTTTGCTAAGAAGAAAACCTAATTTTACAAGTCAAATAATTTCATTGACATAAATCATGATGAAATTAGAAATACTATATTATGTACAACTAGTGTACCTTAAAAACCCCAAAAAGCTATTCAACTAGCCAAAAAAACATGGTATTTCCTCTTTACTATATTAATGAAACTAAAGAAAACTTCTGACTTCTTTGAACTGAACTCTCCTCTCCTGCAAAAGTAATCTTTCTCCTGATAAGCCAAATAAATAGATAGAGATACAGTTCCCAAAAGCTTTATTCCATCTAGAGATCAACTTCTTCATCCCCACCTTCCTCATCACTGGAAGTACTGGCCTTGAGTACACCCATTGTGTGCTGAAGATGGAAAAGATCATGGACCTTAATTATAACGCAAGGCTATATGTAGTAGGAGATAAGCGACTCCTTTTCCAATTCCTCAACATATACAGCATTATCAAAAATAAAACACGCTCATTAAATTCTCGAAAGTGCAGACTGTTATTTGTTTTGCACACCCAAGTGAAAAAGGCTACTTACTTTTTATGCCTTTTTCACCTAGCATATAAAAGGATAACATATTCAGCAGTCCATTACCAATGAGCTTTTACGTTATATGTAAACACTTATTCTTTCTCATGACTAATTATCATATATACACCATTTGCTTACATCACATGGTCATTAGCTATACAATATTTCTTCTATCATTTAACTCGTTAACAATAGAAACAATCACAAATATTTTGCATAGATCAAGAAGATAATGGATGACAATTCATTATAACAAGGAGGTAGATTAATTGGGGAAAACATACCAACACTGCACAAGACAAAGCCTGACAAAAGGTCATCTTCCTCAACTCCAGATAACCTAACACGCACATTTTCCCCCGGACCAACTTGTCTCACTCGGTCTTCATCACAGAATATGGCAAGAACTTTTACAGCAGCCTATAAATCAGCTAGTAAGATGAATTTCTTCTAGTATTCCATCAATCACAAAACTTAATACGATAAGTAAAGCACCTTATTTGGCATAATCAGTAGATTATCGCCCTCACGTATGCTTCCAGACTCAATTTTACCCATCACGACAGTTCCCATGTCTTTAAATTTGTCAATAATAGGCATTCTGCAGAGAAAATAGAAAGTGGAAAACAAGTGAACAACTTCGCATAAGTGTAGAGGAGAATTAGGAGGAAAGTAAAACAGGAGGAATTCCTTGCTTATGATCCGGTGAAGGAAACGAGCAATAATGCATAGAAAATAAAAGATTAAAACAATATTGCAAATGGAACTTGCAAGTCCAACTCCTTCATCCCAACTTTACTTCTCAAGCTTGCATTGTAATTTTTTCCCATACATTTTATCTGCCCCCTCCCTCAATGATTGCGTAATGTGATTCGTAAAAACATTGTCGAGCAAAATAAACTAGAAGGTTAGTGTTGGAATTGGAAAATATAAGTTCAGCAAGGAAACAGAATTAGGAAAACGCCACCAGATAGGAAGAATGAGAAAAGAGTACCTCAATGGACCATTAGGATCTCGAGGTGGAACTTCAACAGCATCAAGGACCTCAAAAAGACATTGACCACTCCACCATGGGCATACACTTTTCTCCAATCTAGTTTTCAAATTTGAACCCAACAGCCCAGAGATTGGAAGGAATTGAACATCTGAAATTCAAGCACAAAAAGAACATGAATACAAAATAGAGAATAACATTTAACAGTTACATTCAATTCAATCTATGAAGATAAATATGAAGAATAAGTACATCCAAAAGAATCTCTAGTAACACTTTTTTACCTAGATACTTAAAGCATATTTAAAAGGTGCTCTTTGTTTTATTTTATGTAACCCTGTTTGACCAGGCCTGGAGTTTAAAAAAGAAAGAAGGTTTTTAAAACTCATGTGTTATTTATGCCATAACATTTGTGCTTATAAGACTTTTGAAACTAGTAGTCTTAAATATGTCATAACATTTGAATGGCTATAAAAGTTTGCCAATAAGGGTAAAATGAGACATTTAAGTTAAATTTGTTACCAAATTATGTAAGGGTTCTTTTTTCCCGGATCAGATTAAAAAGGCAATAGGATCATATAAATTGGAACAGAGGAAACGATCATTTTACTTGTTTTATGCCAACTTAATTAGCCAGCCAGCTTGAATGAATACATGTAGGTAAAGCACCTTCTCAAAAACAAATGTCCAAAAAAACATGTACAATGTTATTTTACCATGAAGTGGATAAGTCGCTAGAGAAATAACAAAACCCTAGTGGAATAGTATTTTATACTAAAAGCACGATCAGACATTTATAATTAGAAAAGAAAAATCCAAAACGAAAAGCTCAGCAAGAGGGTATGTAATCAGGTTCAGATAACAGATTACTTTAACAGATTAAAATTGCAAAAAGTCATCAAACAAAGAGGCAATTTTCAGGTAATTAATCCTTCTTTACCTTTCTTGACATTGTACCCAGATGATTTCAAGAATGGAATCATTTTTGACTCAATCTCATCATACCTTCAGGAATCCACTGGATCAAGATTAGTTGCAAGAGTATACATGATATGATGATACAAAATACAAATAGTTCGCATAAGATCACCTTTCTTTAGACCAGTTGACGGTAGGATCATCCATCTTATTTACAACAATAATAAGCTTTGTAACCCCTAAAGTCTTTGCCAGTTGAACATGTTCACGTGTCTGCCCGCCTCTTTCATATCCAGTTTCAAATTCACCCTTTCTAGCAGATATAACCTTCAATATAAAGCAGACAATGATCAACAACAATTATTATGCCTCAATCCAAACCTAGTTAAGAGTTTGTCACGTGAATCCTCAGAGTCCAATTCAGCTACATTTGTACCTATTTTTTTCCAATAATCAATAATCCGGGGTTCAAAGTTTCCAAATAAATAGTCTATTCACACAAAATGAAAGACTGAAGAGATATACTGCAAAAATTCTTACCAGCACACCTATGTCAGCTTGAGATGCTCCACTGATCATATTGGGAACATAGCTCTTATGACCCTGATAACAAATGGAGCATAGTAAAAAGTAGATGTAGAGAGATTAGAAGCAAATGTTGAAGAGAATACATAGATTACCAAGAAAATTAAAATTCAGATGCAGAACACTAGCAAACATCAACTAATAATAGTCATGATTTTCTGGATAAAGTAATAGTCATATTTTTTGTTTCTTTACACCAAGGATGTGCGGCTTAGTAATGAACTGAAGTCTCAAGTTCAGATCCCAGCAGAGGCAAACAACACAAAGGTGATTGCTTCTCATCTCTCCAAGCCTTGGTGGGTAAGCTACTTTGGCACATGTAGTAGTGGGAGGTAGCATGTATTTGGTGGAATACCAGAGGAGCGTGCAAGTTAGCACAGACACCGCTGTCAAATAAATGTAAGAAAGTTTCAGAACTATCTGTTACACCTCGAATCATTATTTATCATTTCACTTGAGGTGTAAAGACAACCCCACAAAATACTCCAATTTTAGCCTAGTGTCAATCCGTCTAACAGTAGATCTCTCTAAGGCTCTTACATGGCTTCATTAACAAAATAGAAAACTAAACCTCACCTTCAGATTTTTAACCTCCTCCTTTACCATGTAGTAGATAAAGGATTAAAGGCTCAAATTAAAAAATTGTAAAAAACAAAAGAGAAGAAGATATAGAACCTTTGGTACTGCTTTAGACAAGCTCAGAAAATGCAAGAGAGGAGATGAACGTCAATTTCCGGACGATGCAAAAGAGATTCATTTATGATTTGGGATCAACATGGAACTTTCTCCCAAATTCAAATTCCAAGCTATCACTCATTAGTAAAGATTACTAAAGCACTGTTTTTATAACTGTTGTGTCTGGGTCAATTTGCATGCACCTAGCCTACGAACACAAGGTAGATGGCTACCTCCCATCAACACGGATACCGTACAACACCTCTCATGCACATAAAATTATCACTTAATACTCGGACCTTTTTCTTCCGCGTACCAGGTAAGCTAGAGAAAGAATGAGGATAAAAAGTTACCGGGGCATCAAGAATTGTAAATCTTGTAGTCTCTGTTTCAAAATGTGCTCTTCCTACTTCAACTGTTATTCCCTGAAAAGAAAGTGTCGACCAAGAAACACACAGTGTCACTCGTAAGCTCCTCCAACAATCCCAGCAACACCCCCCCCCCAAAACATCCCCCCCAAAAAAGGAGGCAATATACGAATTTAAGTATTTAAAAAAAATACCTTCACCCTCTCCTCTTCGTTAGTATCCATAATATAGGCCATATACCTAAAAGACAATTGAAAAGAGAGGTTAAGAACTAAAAGGAAAAGCAATGACTAGAAAAAGATCATTCCAAATGCAGGATCTGTGGACCCTCTTTGAATCTCATTATCAATAATTGTGCACTCAAAATTGACAAGATAGCATCAAGAGATAGTCTATCTCAAAAATAATCAAGCATGAAATTATCAGGAATCATGCAAACAATGCTAACAGGAAACTAGCTTCAGAATTAAAAAAGTCACGAAAAAGACAAGGAATGAAGCATCTGCCTGTCTTTGCAACCATCTCTTGCAGATAAAAAGCTCAGCTGGACTCTATGAATATGCCAATCTTATCAGAATTAACAGGAAATGGTAACCAAATGTGTCATATCAAACTCGGAACCTCTAAAAGTTCTAGCAGTAAATAATGAACCAAGCTTTGAAAGTACAACTTCACATCCACCAAATGATATCTCCCATTAAAAGAAAAAGACCAGCATAATTGCAGATGGCTGCTTGAAAAACAAATCAGTCATGTTATCCTAAACTTGAACATCAGACGATAAACAACTACAGGGTTGTAATGAGAATAGCGCATGAACATCTACAACTTGAGCTCTCTAACGAGGCTAACCAGACACCAGAGAAGCAACTCAGTTGTCACCATGCAAGAAAATGACAAAATATATGAGTTAAATCCTCGATATTCACCCAAAGAAGCTGATGTAAAAAAAGAATCTTCAGCCACAACAACTGTTATCAAAAAGAAAAAGAACCGTCAGCCACAATCACACTTTTGAGGTAGGCTGATCCTAGATAGTAAATGACAGTCTTACTTACTAATCTTAAAATGATTTTATATGGTGAGTTAATTGAAGAGTTCACATTATCCGATTCAAAATGTATCTTTGTTCTTTATAAGGATTGTACAATCAGATACAAACCATATAACCAATTTCAGAAATTATGGAAGCGTATGAAGAGCGAAACTAACCCGAACACACGGATTTCTGCAAGTGACAAACTATAGTAGTAAAGCAGCAAAAACCAATTTTGAAAAAGAAAAGAAAAAGGAATTACAGCAACCAATAACATGCAATTTTTTTATTTCAGGCTTCCCAGTGTTTGCTCTGTCAGTACGTGATAGGAGATACAATACAACAGCTGCATTGCAAAAAACACCAGACACATGAATACACAAAGTACTGTACACAGCAGCACACTCATGCTTTCTGACATAACAAAATGCTCTAAAGCAATCAGAACCGTTCAAATTAACCAGCACATAATTCTATAACCAAAACTAAATTACTAATGTAGTGAACCTAACAAATGCTATACAAGTGAAACAACAGCTAGCTTTTCTCTGAGTCCAATTATCATATCTCATTATTGCCATCAGTGGCAATAATTCACATTTGAATAAAAAATTCACAGAAATCAAACTATCACAATTTGCATGTAAAATTAGCCAACCTACCCTTTTTAATAATGGTAAGGTATAAAATGTAGATAACCTACTTCATGGATGAGATCCTCAAAAGAGTGGTCCAGTTGCCATTGGTACTCAGTACATTATGGCTCCAAACAGCCAAAATTCATTTAACTGATGAGATAATATAAAATCATGATAAACCAAGCTTCATATTCAGAATGTGTCGCAGGTTACCCCATAAAGCAAGAAGCCAAAATGAATTATGCGAAGTCGTACACAAGTTCCACCAATTATGGAACACTGACAGCATATCTTGACTATAGTAAGCTAGTAAAACCTTACCAGCTCTCTCTGTTTTTATCTTTCGCTTCTTTCTCATACTTCTGTATAGTACGGTCATCGACTTGACCACTAAGTAATAGTATTTGTCCTCCAATAGTTGACTTCCCAGCATCTGCAGGTGACATGGAGAATTCAAGTAAATCATATATGATGTTTCTCCATTAAACAATTAGATTTCATTTTGCCAGTTACCGATCAGCTTTGGAAGTCATTGACGACTTTCGCAAAAAAAACAAAAAGGTGATCATGCATTTGTTTTAAAAAATTGGCATAGAAATTGATCTTGTCTACAACAAACTGCACATGCAGAAATGGATTTTACTGGATCAATAAGTTGGATACAGTTTACCTACTTTAACCAAAATCTCAAACATCACCATTTCTATTTCACACACCCCACATTGACATCTAATCAAGCAACAGCTATTTTTTTAACCAAAACACGTATGAGAAATGCACTGGCATAAAATACCAAAAAAGTTGAGGTAAGATGCATAAAGGACTACTTCCCCAGAGTACCTAAAAACGCTTAAGATATGTTGAGAGGTAAGATGAAATATGGTTATGAGCAGAGAACTTTCCCTTAGTAAAGAAAGATCCCCAAAGCTCAAGTGGGCGAAATAAATATATTGCCAAGACCTATAAGTCCTAATTGATAGAAAGATACTAGAATAGCACACAAGAATTCAAAAGAAGAAAGAAAAGAAAACAATATTGTACCAACAATTATTTAATACTCCAATTTCTTCTTACTAGCATATCGTTTTGTTTGCCTTGTTTTCCTTCTGGATACTTGGGAGATTTGTACTCATCAAACTTCACTACAATGGCAATCATGCATCAAGTGGATAAAGAGTACATAGAAAAAGGAAGACTTACCCACATGACCAATAAATACCACATTCAGGTGCCTCTTTTTATTGACTTCAACCTCCGACTGAATATCTTCCGGGGGTGAAGTTTCTTTTGCAGCGGCAGCACCCTTTGGTTCAACATGCTGTGGCTTTAAGTCTTCATCTCTTACCTCTGATACCATCAATAAAATAAACAATTACATAAAAGTTTGAATAATGGTTTCAGTAACATAAAGAATATCATCTTTCCTTGAAACAATCCAAACTCTAAATACACCAAAATTCCCTCTGAGTAATGCAAAAAAGTAGGGAGATAATTAGGTTTAAAAGTGGCTACTTGAAGATCTCAACAATAACTCTTTCGAAGTCAATTTTCATAGATATACTGCCCGAAACAAGGCACATCCCCAGATTAAAAAAATAGCTTTTCTGAAAATTTAGAGTCATACTAATAAGCATAACCTTCCAGATAAATCTTTGTATAGGCTGAACCAAAATATCACAAAAACATTAATGTCTGTAACTACAAAATTGCCAAGCTGTGAAACCAATAAATCTTCTCTCTGCAGAGCAGAACCCAGAGAGAGAGGCACAAGTAGCAACCAATCTCCTCCTTTTGACCAGTAAAGCTATCATCAGATTACTCTTTGTGAATAGAGTCAAAAGAAAAACCATTACTTTGACATCTTTCTGCAATATAAAGCCAGCATTTCAGTCAGATGACATGAGCCACTTCAGTTAATTTAAGCATGATTCTTTTCCCAGCCGACCCCCCAAAAACCCTCCCCATCAAGAGGAGATGAAAATCAGGAAAACAACTAGGACCAAAAAATGCTTTATAGATGCAGACTCCCCAGTCAAGAAGATAAACAGGAATCACTTGATAACACAGAAAAATGATCTCAACAAGAACCAGATGATACATAATCTGTTCATGAATCTACCTACCATCTTCCGGCATATCAGGTTTTTCAACATCATCTGCCTTCCTCTCTTCTGCCATAACACTATCCTCTATCATTTAATAAACAATAAAAACGTCATCCAAAAGTTCCTAATAATATCAACAGAGGACATGAAACCAGAGGAAAAGGTATATTTACGTATATATGCGGAAAACCAACTGTACAAGATATCAAAAAATAGATTTTGAAAAGATATTAGCAGAAAATAATAACAAAAATAGCCTTCGTGAGTTAAAATATAAATATGAAACATTTTCTCTCCTATGGATTGTTGAATGGATAAGTAATTACGGAAATCATGATTTTGGAACTCCTGTAAATAGTTTCTTGTTTGCATTACCATCCAAACTAAAAGCATACTGTCAAAGATACTTAGAAATTCCAGCCCAGAAAGACGGGATTTAGGAAGATGTCAGAGTTAACAGTAACATAACATGATCGCATCTAAATATATGACCCACAAAAAAACAAATTCATAAAAATCCGGTTCTACAAGAACAATACCCAACTCCCAACCAGGAAAACAAAAGAAGCGAAGTCCTGCATGGACCCCGAGGCCTAAAGGGGCAAAGAAGCATCTCGGTATACATAACACCAGGCCTCACTTTAAACCACAAGAAGTTTCAATGATGAGGGTCCAACAAGGAAAACAAAGAAGGGAAGTCTTACATGGACCCCAGGCCCGAAGGAGCAAGGAAACATCTCAACATACACAACAACAGGCCTTACTTTTAAACAACAAGAAGTTTCAATGATGTGGGTAATAATTACAAATCTCGGAGAGGGAGAGGAGCGTAAGGGAGAGAAGGATCAATTTTTATCAGACTTTTTTTACAAAGCAATTGAAATCAAAGATTTAGCAATAAAAGACTCGCATCAGAGCTATAGCAATGAGGAGACCACTTCTACAAACTACGTCAGTGAAGTTGCTACAAACCTCCATCAGCTTTCTCATGTTTCATAGCTTCATCGGGTTTTCTGTCTACCAGATTGACCGATGCAATATCTTCTGCTGGCATTCAATAACACTCAAAGGTAAAGACATGTAAGCCAGTAATGGTCAACTTTAATGATAAGTGGATAAACAATCTATGACTAATTAATAAAGCCTACATGGCAATAAGAATGCAAGAGATCATAAAACTGCTAAATTTGATTTTATACCGGATGAATCAAGCTGCAGCGCCTTGATGTCCTCTTCAATATCTACCACATAAAACAACCAAAGTATGACATCCATTAATCTATCATGACTCCAACAATCTCATCAGGTATTATCAATGGGAGAAAACACCACACAAAAAAAAAATCACATAAGTTATAATCTAGAAAAGATGAGTTCGGTATGGATGAATATATTATCTGGGGAAAACCTAAGTTGCTCGGACTCGAGAGCGAGTACACGCTATAGGTGCGGGTGTAGATCTAGAGGCCGGGTCCTCTATGATCTAAATTTTAAGATTCAGAGATACGGATCCATATATGGATACAGGTGCAGAGATTCGGCTAAAAATAATTTTAAAATATCTAAAACTAGCATTATAAAACATAAATTATGAGATTATGTGTAAAAATCTTACGAGAAACCATTGATCAAGAGGAGAATCTTGGAAGGAAATAAAAGGAAAGAGAGTGGCAATAAAAATTTATATATACAAGATATTTAATTTTTCTCCAGTTTCAACTTAGTTTTGTTTTGATTACATAAATCATTGAAATTGTCCAGAATTTCTCTCTCGAACTTGGTCAAAGTATCCAAAATTGGTTGACCATATTGGGTACGGATCCCACAACACCCATGTCATGTCGATATGGGTGTGGTACCGAAAATGAAGAGTCCGAGCAACTTAAGGGAAAACCTGACATGTTTGTATTCTTTTGGAACATACCATTTTTGTTTAATTGAGTATAAATACTATACATCTAATAGAACTAGTACTAATATTAGCATTAGAACCCAACACTAAAGAAAAAAAAATCAAAGTAAAATGTTGTCTTACTTGTTTGAGCACATTAAATCTAATTGCTTCAACAAAATCTCAATATCTTGCTTACCTAAGCATTCGTTTGCATTGCACTTCCTAATCTATTGGTTCACCGTTGTTCTAAATAAATCAAACAGTAGATCGAGAAAGCACCATCCAAAGGTGCTCACTGAGCCGGTCCCCTGACTCACGAGAAAAATCATCTCAAAGACTTGGACTCATTGAAGAAAACATTTGAGGTGAAGACTAACGAGGGATTGCGACAACTAAACTAGGTTTCTCCTAATACTAACTAATAGGACCCTTCCACTCAAGAACTTTAAAAAGGCTACACAAATAAAAATTTAATGAAAATGAAAGGGATAATCTTGTTAGTGAAAAGTCATTGAATGGCACAAAAGTTATCATGCCATATAGTTTGTGATGATAACAAAAATAAGATTTTTCCAGATAATAGTTGATAAATAGACGTTATTATTCAATTTAACCTCACTAACTGTTACCTGTTAAATGTTAATTGAATTAAATTGCTCTTACAAGTACATGACTTCCTTTGTCCTGATATTAAAAGACACTTCCTATTTAAGCTAAGCATTGCCTACGTATTAGTTTTACAAAAGATTTCTGTCAAAAAATTGCAAAGAGAAGCCTATAGCTGTCATTAATTTACATTGAACAAAAATGAAATAGTAACAAATTATTATGAAATGAAACATACAGATTTCACTATTAAACAGTGCAACAAAGTAAATAATTTTTTTTAAAAAAAGAGATATAATCCAGGAAATAAGGTAACCAACCACTGAAGAAAACATATCACCAGAGTAAACATTTCTATCATTAAAATACTCCAAAGAGCAAATTGTCTTTTACTGAATCTTCACGAAAATGACTACTTCGTAAATATTAAATTTTTTCTTAAATTAGAACAGACGGATATTCGATTCTCAGTCAAAATAAATAGCTTCTAATCCACCTCGTATACAAATTCTGTCAAAATAATAATGGATTAACAGAAATGATAAACCCTAGATTGCAACAAGGATTGAAGAAGTGAAAGATCTGATACATAACATATAAATCAGCAGCAAAAAATTGGTACTTACCCATGGCGGTTAACTGAGTGAGAGGACGCGTAGGGTTTTCTGCTTGCTTTGACAGAGAAATTCGAGAGCTGCTTTATGCTTAAGGATGCTGCCCCGCTTCGTTTTTATACCATTCCTTGAAACCGTAGCCTTTAGGATCGGTTCAGATGTTAAACCGGCCTGTCAAAATACTCTTTTTTCTCCCTTTCTTTGCCAAATTTTTAAATTTTTAAAGTTAAAATTATTTTTCGCTAGTAAAATTTAAAATTATTTTTCGAATTAAATGCATATATAAAAATAGTTTCATTGTCTTTTTATTTGTGAGATATTTATCACCATGTAAACTACGTAGCATAATTATTTGGGAATCAATAATTAAAGTTATATCTACATCAACTCAGCATATTATAAAGATAGTAATTCAAAACTTTCATTTTATGTTGATTCCATGTGAGGAATTGAAATTGATTCATGCACTATTAATTAATTTTACATTTCTTTCTCGTGCTTGGAAGGTCTTTGGATTCCTTATTTTAAATGGTATTAAGATAATATTATTATGAACATATAAATAGCTATATTTTGCCATTTACATCAATCAGGATTCATATTTATGTATTCCCGCAGCCGACAATCATTAGACAACAATAGAGAATTGGCCATAGAGTTTTTTCCATTCGCCAGATGTGAGGATCAAACCTTCAACCTCTTACTTAGGGGGTGAGGTGCTGAACTACTCCACCAATCCTAATGATACGAAAATATTGTTTCATGTCTACATATATATCTTACATTAAAGAAAATAAATGTTTTGTGAATCTATTTATGACTCGCGTATATATTATATTATTAGTCACTCCTACTTCATCAATCCATCTGTATATAGTCTGACATAACTTGCCAAAAATGAATGATACACTTAAGGGTCGTTTATCAATTAAATGAAATAAATGAAAATTTATTTTATATATCAATTAAGATGTAGATAACTCTATAATATAGTCAATTTTAATAATAAAATTTCTTTTACTTTTAATGAATTTAAAATGAAAGTTTTAGTTTTAATTTAAATAAGATGTAAGTTTTATTTTAAGAAAATTTCATAAATAACTTAGGCTTGAAACTTAATATGGTCAAATAACTATATTTTACATAATTACACGATATAACATCGGTTGTGTGACCTAGAGGGGAGGAGAGAGGCGAACGAGATCGGAAAAGGAAGGAGAGAGACGAGCGAGATCGAGAGAGGGAGGAGAGAGGTAAATTGTTATGTATATTTTGTCAATTTGTATATATATATATCTGTTAAATAATTATATAAGTATAACTAATATATATATTTAGCAAATGTGATTGAGAGAGGGAGGAGATAGCCGATCGAGATCGAGAGAAGGAGGAGAGAGGCGAGCGAGGGAGGGCAGAAAGTGGAGAAAGGTGAATTGTATATGTATCTCTAACTAATTAATTATGTATATCTGTCAAAATAATTGTATATATGTAGCTGGTATATACATTTAATTTATATTTGGCAAGAAATTGTAGGGAGTAAGGGGCGAGAGAGAATAGACGACGAAGAAAATAGCAACAAAATCCTAACTATAAGTATAAATTATAATTTTTTTTCAAACCATAGTTATATAATGTAAATACATATTTTATGTTTGCTTAGTTACGTTATTTTTCCTTATTTTAAAGCTAAATAAGATGAAAATTTTATTATTTATGTTAAATCAGATGAAAATTTTATTTAAAATAAAAATAAGATAAAAGTTTTATTTTCAACTTAAATAAGATGAGAGTTTAATTTTAAAAATACACAACACAATCATGAAAAATGCATACACAAAATCATTTACGTTAATAAGATGAAAATTTTATCTTCAATGAATAACTAAAGCTTGTGAAGAAAATAAAAAAAACTAAATAAAATGGAGAATATTTTTATAAAGATACAACTTATTCTTAAAAATTATCCAACGAATAATATTTTGAATATAACAAATCAAATACAAGCAATAAAAACTACTCCCAATATAACTAATTCCATCATAACAATTTGAATATAACAAACCAAATACAAGCAATAAAAACTACTCCCAATATCACTAATTCCATCATAACAATTTGAATATAACAAACCAAATACAAGCAATAAAACTACTCCCAATATAACTAATTCTATCATAACAAAGAGTTCAAAATTTGTATCATGTTACTCCTTTCCATGGTTTTCCAAAAAAGTCACC
>JAOTQR010000092.1:18554026-18595630 GCA_025774065.1 Solanum ossicruentum | reverse complement strand
AAAGATACTCCTCTCCCAAACAAGCAGGTATACAAATAAAATTGGATATATAGAAGAGAGAGAGAGAGAGAGAGAGAGAGAGAGAGAGAGAGAGAGAGAGAGAGAGAGAGAGAGAGAGGAAGAGAGAAGAGAGAAAATAGTAACAAAACCCTAACTATAGCTATAAATTGTAATTTTTTGAAACTATAATGGTACAGTATAAATATATATCATATGTTTGCCTATTTATATTATTTTTCATTAATTTATAGTCTGTTTTTATTTACATAAAAAATAGTCCAAAATCATAAAAAAATATGCATGACTATTATATAGCTTATCAAAATTCATAGAAAGTATATATGACTATACAATGTAAATTACTTATACATGATTTATACACTAAATATATATTATGATATACTCAAAAACTGAATATAGTTTGACTGTACATAAAATATACACAAACTATATATGTCTATACAATGAATGACTATTTTTTTGATAATTATTTTGATCTAATGGCCTTGCACTATAATTATCCCCTTTATTTTTCAGAATATTAAGATTAGCACCATTAATATAATTGGATATACATGATAAACAAATCCTGTGATAATTTTTTAATTTGTGATTATTTATAAAGAATATACATGAGTCTATTATTACATGGCTTTAAAAAGAAGTTAAACTAAAAAATTTATCTCACATCACAATCACGTATACACTAACACGTATAAAAAGTGGAAATGAAAAAATTAATCAAATCGATAGGTTAAAAACAATACTAAAATATAGTGATAATAATTAAACAATTTTCCCAGTAAGAAGTAACATTTTTTAAATAAAAGAATATACTAGATTAATTACCAATAGTGAGTAAGTAAAAAATACTGAATCCAAAATATTATTTGATTAAGGCTCTTAGAGACAAGTTATTTTTATTAAAACGATAGTCTCCAAAATTTATGTAACGAGTAGAATTTTCACTTGCCGTGCAACGTGCAAATCTGTGACACTTGTTGCTGCATAAGTACAAGGAACAAAACCTTGGAAATTAACTACATTAAACCTTTGAAAACAATGCAATGAAGTTTTATGTATGCCAAAACAAATGGTAGGAGGTAAATATAAACCGACGCCTGAAGAAAAGTCGCAGAAGATTGATCATTGATCTCCGAGGAGTCGACTGCTAGTGGTAAGCCATCACTGTTAAGCGTGCATGACTGAGGATCAGAACCGTCTTCGCTCATCATTAGAGCCCTTAAAACAGAAGAAACTGTATGAATATAACCAGATGTGTTTTTGTTGAGGAGCCAAGTTAAGCCCATCATTTGGCAGCCCCTGCTGCGTAGTTTGCTACTTCTGTTATTTGTTTCCCTTGTATTCTCCAATCTGCTGCCACTGAACTGAAGATATATTTCAAACTTATTAGAGAATAAGCAGAATACTTCACTTGATAGTGCAAAACTTATTACTCAGATAAGACATATATGCTCCAAGACATTCATGGACTATAAGTACTGCAAAGGTTACTGTCAGATAATTGAATTGTCCACCTCCATCCCACTGAACACAGACGATCTAGCCAAGTATCAACGAACCTTAACTTTTGCATATTGCTTTCGTGGAAATCTAGTGGTTATATATAAACATCTTAAGGTTCATTATGTGGATGCAGTTCGACAGGCTCCAATATTTCCAATGAGCTTGATGCCTTTTTTACTTTCCCTAAAAAAAAAAGTTGCAAGATAATAATTTGTTCATCTACACCACAGGAACTAAAGAAGACATAAAAAATTAGAAGAAGATCATCTCCACACAGTCATGAGTAGGATACTAACCTTAAAACGACTGATCACCCAGAGGTCGCTATGTGAACAACCACTTCACATAACATTTACATCAGATCAGTCCTTTTATCATACTAGTTTGGTGGTGATATCCATTAATCCTAAGCCCTCAGATACACTAACCATCTATCTTCTATGTCTAGTGTAGCTTCTTAAACTGGAATAGTGGCACATACACAACTTAATGAATCACAGGGTTAGTATATAAATGTGTATCTTATTAAAAAAAATGCCAGATAGGATAGCGCGTGGCGCCATGGTGGACAAACATACGCCCTTGCTGGTCATTAGATTAGAATGTATTGTAGTATAGTAGACACTAGTGTCTTCTAACTTCTTTCCTTAATCTACAAACCCCCAAACCAGTCTCAAAATTTGAAAAAAAGAGGATTATGTGTTATGGAAACTTGATGTTAGCATACAAGTAGTCAATAAAGATGAATCTTCTTTAGTTCTTTTCACTTTTACTCCAAACAAACCAATATGCTACAACAGAGTGGCATAACCAAGATTTTCACCAAGAATGAAGAGGCAATTATACAGAAAGAACCAAGGGGATTCAACATCTGCCATATACGTACGAGAACAATTCTGACCTTTTAACATGTTACAAAATATTACAAGACTTACCAAATAAAGAGTGTTCAAGCACTTGGAGCAACCAGCAATACCAGCATATCCATTACTACTAAAACAATCTCTCTCCAATCTCTTCACACTATCATCACCCACCAATTCTCCGCGCGAATTCACCGTGAATCTTTCCGGGCAGTTAAGTGGATGCAGCCTAATACCACAGTAACAATAAACCACATCACAAGTCTCATTCGGCTTCACCAACTCAATTCCCCTGTTTTCCAATGCCTTTCCAAAAGAATCCACACAAGTCTCTGAATCATCAGGGAGCACAGGCATTTCAACGGACGTTGAATACTGTGGGAACTTTGCAATAGCTCTGTGCAGCGCGGTTCTCGAGTAGGCTGCGTAGAGCCATGCAGCCAGAACCGGGCAGCAACGGGTCGGGTTTATCCCACCCGAATGATCATTGGACCTGCAGGATGATTTTATCCCCGTGTAAAGCTCTTCCGGTATGTCTAGAGGACAGCTGTCGAAGTTTGATTGTTCCGGGAAGGCAGGGATTGTTGCTGGCTGTGAAGGGGCGGGGGAGAATGTTTGGGGAGTCAGTTCAGTCGGGTCGGGTTCGGGTATAACCGGGTAGGCAGGTATTACAGTTAGATTGGTGATGTAAAGAACTGTAAACAAGAAGAAGGAAAAACAGTTGGGGGACATTGTTTAAAGAAAATAAATGAAGTTGGAAGTTGATAAGTAAATGGAAGTTTGGGGAGATTTAGTGAGAAGCCATTGATAATGGTTTGGTGGTGATAATTTGGTAGTGGTGATGAGAGAGTATTGACAATAGTACTATTAGATTTTTTTTCTATGTCTAATATTCAAAATTTATTATTTGATTGATTTTATATTCACGTCAAATAGATTTATTAACAAGGATAAATCGTCTCTTCTTTAAAAAGACTAAGAACTGAATCTTATATTCGTCTTAGAGAAAAATTAAATTTTGAACTTATAAATTTTAAATTTTGAATCTGTTGCGATAGGAATCCAAGAGTGGTGTTGAAGGAAGGGGACTGAAGGGGAAGCTAAAGTCTGAGTGATGTGGGGTAATGGCAGGTTGGACAAAGTTTGTTTGTTACTTTAGCAAGTGTTAGTATGTGTATGATTAAAATATGCTTTAAAGCAACTATGGAACTGTGTCAACTACTTAATACTATTGGTCATCATTTGCAAATTCATTGGAGAGGGTATCTAATGTTGGATGAC
Source organism: Solanum ossicruentum (assembly GCA_025774065.1). Classification (NCBI taxonomy): domain Eukaryota; kingdom Viridiplantae; phylum Streptophyta; class Magnoliopsida; order Solanales; family Solanaceae; genus Solanum; species Solanum ossicruentum. The sequence continues at coordinate 18,591,959 of JAOTQR010000092.1, read as the reverse complement.
ATGCAATTGAAAGCAGCTGGAGAATTTAGTTGCTTTTAAGATGTACTTGTATGATTTTTTTATTAAAATATGATAGGGAATTGATTTTTTCCTATTTGAAACATTTATTAGTGATGGTGAGTTTATTTGTACGACCACATTAAAGGGATGAAAAAACAAGTGAAAAGGAACAAAGAAAAACAAGATGTTTTCTGTAGTAACAATATGATTATGACCTGCTTATTTAATTGGTAGTTAACAGTTATATATACTTCTCTTATCCATCCACCACTGTCTATAGCCAATACACATAGAAGATTCATTTCTTTAAAGTCGACTAATTTGAACACATTGGTAAGAAAGGGTAAAGCATTCTATACCTTTGTCAAATGACATGACTTTGAGGAAAAGCATATCACATGGTCCATTGGGAGAGCAATAAACTCAATAATTGGAGCTCCTCACGAGCTTTCACTGTCACCCTTTATCTAACCCCACTTCATCTGGAAATCCACATCCCTTCTTCAACTATCTTGTCTTTGTCTCAGAAAAAGATAAAAAATTACAGATTTATGAGTTTGCCACCTCACAAATTTGCCTTCCAAAGGGGAGGAAACTAACTTCTTATAATATTGAACCCAGATGGAATCCAATGGAGTGATATGGACAACGACAATTCAAATAGCGAAACCCAACAAGGATTTTGAGGCATAGTAGTTGTTTATCGCGAGGAAAGGCAATCCCTCAAGAGATAGAACTTAGGCATTGTATTTCTCATGTCAAGCTCATTACAAACTTCAACTTGTTACAAATAATATAATCTCCAATCGACAAATAGCTGGGAGATTTTCTTTTCCTGCTATGTGAGATAAAAATTCACAGTACAAATGGCTACTGAAGACCTGACTGTTAGCATTCTGCCTGAAATGCAGTAGGAAACTTCAAACATTTGTCGTCCAAAGAAGCTTATGATTTACAGGACAAGAAGATACATAATAGGGTACATGATCAAGAATGTCGAATCTACCGAAGGACAGCCCCGTGCATGAAGTGGGGTGATGTAAGCATCTCACCCCCGACTGACTGGTGATCAGATCTACAGAGTATTCTGATGATAAATTAGGGATGAAGATCACCAACTTTTTCAGCTAAACCATCGACGTCATCGTTTTGCTCTTCAATTGCCTCTTCCTATCAGTACAATATGAATAATGTCAACCCTTTAGACCAATAAAATGACAAAAAAAGCAGGAACAACTGCCATTTTGGTTTTAAGCAAGGATATTTGCAGGCGTTCTATTGAGTCGTCATTATTGGAACGGCATCACTATCTTTCCTTATATTCCTTTTACAATGAAAACAATTCTTCATGGTTGACTGACTGAATGTCATTATATTCAACAAACAGCATATAAGCAGTCGCCAAAAAGTAAGCAAGAGAAAGAGGACTAAAGTTACCTCTGTATTTTTTCTTTTAACAACCACACACTTTGATGCGCTGATACTAGCACTCTTCAGCAAGCTACGAGCACTATAGTTTGCTTTGTTTGGTCCATTTAGCACATTAGCATCTGAGTTCTCTGATCCCTCGGACTGCCCTGGTGGGCTCTCTAGAGTTGAAGCAACAGATGCTGAAGTTCGTTTTTCAAAATCAATGTTTTGGGAAGAGGTTTCATCTTTTGGTGCAGGAACCCGCTCTCTTAGATGAGAGTATTCGAAAAGAGACCAAGTTAATACCTTGACTAAATATGTATGCGTACAACCACAAAATCAGATTTACTAAAGCACTTGCTATAAACTCAAAATTAACCTTGTTCAGGAAACACATACAGCTTTTAAAGTAGATTGCATCAACCTACAACACTTTTTGTTTAGGCCCAATCTTTTACTTAAATAAGTTAACAAAAATAAGGACTGCTTATATAGGACGGGTGTCTCTCAAAACTGGACTAAAATAAGGACTGCTTAAATCGGAGGAGTACTGAAATGTCCATATTTCTATAGATAAATGACTTCTAATTCTGCAGATTATTATTGAAGAGCGACCAATACTACCCAGAGAGGAAGAACAGTATAGAGGTCGCACCTAGGTAAGGAAGCATGCTGCCTCTGAAGTGGAGTGCTTCGTTCACCTTTACCATAATGCTCCTCAAGATGTGCAAACTGTCGCTTGAACCGATCAACACCACTAAATTGACACAAAAGAAAGACCATCAATGACCATCAAAAAGTATTTCTCAAATAGTAGTACAAAAGCATTTAATGCAATATGTACACAAAGTAAAAGCAGATACATACATATACACAACACACAAACACAACATTTAGCTATTGCAGCCTTTTGAAGGTAAGAAAATGCTTTTGCATATTATCTTGAGGTTTCTTCCATTTTGAAAAGAGTTTTCAATGCCCTCCAAAGATACGTTATAGTTTTCGACCACCGGAGGGAACTAAAAGGCCAGCGTTTATTTTTTATGACTAAACTAAAAAAACCAGCTTTTGATGAAAGGAAATGAGGCAAAGAAAAGTTATTAGAAAAGAACATAAATTATGTGGAGCAAGATTTAGGTGGCTCCTAACCTTGGGTACATAAAACTAGTCTGATCTCCGCCACGAAGATACTCTTGAAGCATCTGAGGATGATATTCTAAAATCTGTTTGCTCAGAACAAGTTTAGAAATGAATCAGTTAATTCATTCCACATCAAGGGAGCCATCAAACCGGACAAAACTGTACCTCCCGATAAATGAGCTCTCTAACATCTTCTTTTGCCAACTTTCTCCTCTCAAATTCAAACTCAAGCTTTGATATTGGGCGAGTAGACGGTTCACGGTCCACATTTGACAAACTCTTGAAATAAGGATCAGCCAGCGCCTTGAAAAAAAATCACCAATGCATGAGTCAGATAATCAGAGCTGAGACTTTCTTCTGTAGATAAAACAAATACAAAAAAATCTTCCACATTTGAAACAACTACCTCCTCTGCAGATGGTCGATCTTTAGGGTCAAATGCAAGCATGCGTTCAAGTAGGCGCAGAGCCAAAGGATCTGCATACGGAAATTTTTGTGAATATGGAACCGGTGTTTTTCTCCGCATGTTACTGAGGTATCGTCTTGCCTTTTCATTTCTAATCTGCCAGTTCAGTAGAATTTCTTTAGTAAAACATGAAAAACTAGAGTGGTATAACATAAAGCTTGATTTACTGAGACCTCTCAACAACTACTTTTTTTCCTGAACCTTTGTTCTCTGATGTTCTTACTAGCAAGTAACAAAGACATCTTATCATCCAAATGAAGCTAATCTGGTTGAACATTAACAAAGAAAGAGAAGTATGTAATGAGAAAATTAACCTTTGCAATGGTTTCAGGAGGAGGTGTTCCTAGCAAATCAGTAATAAGATCTAATTGATGCACTACATTCTTTCCAGGAAATAATGGTTTTCCGCTGAGCATTTCTGCAAAAATGCATCCTATGCTCCAAATATCAATAGCAGGAGTATACTGCAAATAGAGAACTCTCAGTGATAGTACATGTCACATCATAAGTAAATCAGTCTATACAGTATGTCAAAAACACAAGTAAACTAACCAATAGTATATGATATAGTTACTTCAGAGTGAAATCACGTCATCAAGTTTTTACGGTTTAGACATCACTTTACAGGGAAAACGTCTCCATTTCTTTTTGTTCTCTGATAAGGTAAAAAGTAACAAACCCTCATTTTTGAAATAGTGAAAAAATAACAAAATCCACACACCACAGTTTCAGTGTATAAAGCAAAAGAGCACTTCCCAGATTATCGATCTCAACTTTTTAGGAGAAATACCACTCCATGATGTTGAGACACTGAGATCGCCGACAATATATCAGCATACTTGGAGCTCATCGGGCTTAGGCTAAATTGTTCCCACACACAAGGGCAGAAAAACTTATTGAGCTAGAAATTGGGAAAACCCCTTGAAACACTGCCCTGAATATCTGTTTTGCGTGAAGACTCTGTTCCAAGAGTACTCTGCCCCCACAGTAAAAAAGATTTGTATGTTTATATTCTAACATTAAAACCTGACGTATTTACAGCCACCAGACTGAAAATGTTCATTTGCCGTTGCAAGCTAAGTTGCGCAGACTCTTTACTTTCGATGCCACAGCCGTGTTGGATTCTCCAAAAAATATACAACTTTTGGAGAATCCAACATGCACCCATTGACATTTTTGAAAAGTCCAAGCAACATAAGTTTCAGGACTTTTGAAGAGAGAAAGCAGCAGAACATGTTTGCATTACAAAGTTACCGAACATTGAATTAGATTGAGAGGTTGATGCTCATGACAATCTTTTTACTTTCATTGATTATTTAAGATGTACTAGAAATCTTACCACCTTCTCCTAAACGCAAGATGCTAGGTGATATTCATAATACGGGGACACTATAAACGGGGAACACTCTCCTGTCATCCAATTTAAAGAATAAATCTACTATTAAACTCTTGAAGTCAAAACTGTCGTCCAGAAGATGATTACTTTTTCCAACAATAAGCTCCTCATCAATCCACTTGCCTTCCACTTCTAATGAAACTATGACTCTATAGAGATAGAACTTGAATACAATAAACAAGTTTAAAATTCTCCTAGCCAAATGAAGTACTGTAGAGAGAACAATTGACATTATCAATCTCACAATAATGTTGTTTTTACATCTTGTCAAAATCGATCTTTTTGTGAATAGTGCAAAAAATAAAACATGCTTCCTCCCCCTCTCAAGCCACCAACCTCTAAGCATTTGAAGTCGAGTGATCCATCACCTGATCACAAACCTTGTAATCAAATAATATTAGTTTGCAAGTAAATTCTGAAGGAATTGAAGGCTGATAAGTCAACCAACAGATACTTGTAGGGAAAACAAAACATGACTTCATTCTGTATCAGCCACAAACTAAGCAAATGAAGATATTGTTCAATCTGTAATTGTCCAGTCTTCACCGAAGACAGAAACAGAGTGACATACAACCAACAAATTTTTAGACAACCAAAATACCAGAGAAAAGAGAGTATAAAAAGTATCATTGACCACAATGCATTATACTGAGTGCCACAAACTATGTGAAACATAAGTGTCATTACAATAATTGCATGTTTGGCAATTGGAATTAACAAATATAAATGTGGATGTCAGTGACAAAGCTTAGTTACCTTGGAGAAAAACGAGCCACATAGCTCAGGAGCACGATACCATCGGGTAGCAACATAGTCCTTAAATACATGAAACCACAACTATATCAGAAATCATTGTAAATTTGAGTACTAAAATAATGAGAAAGAAGAAGCCTTATAGAGCCCAAAACATACAGTCCAGAAAATAGCTGATGGTGTGTCATTAAATGATACACGAGCAAGCCCAAAGTCACAGATCTTCAATTTACAGTCAGCATTAGCAAGGATATTCTTTGGCTTTAAATCTCGATGGAACACGTTTGCTGTTAAGAAGTCCCAAGGAAAAGTTAGCTTCTGTATCATATAGAGAGGTCAAAATGGTTTTAACTTGTATAAAAAACAAACCAGTATGAATATATTTTAATCCACGCATAAGCTGATATAGGAAAAACTGATAATGCTCTGGTGTAAGATCATCATTGGCCTTAATAACCTGGTGAAGATCGGATTCCATCAATTCAAAGACGACGTAAATATCTTTAAACTCTCGCCGGGAAGGGGGTAACATAATGTGCTTTATTTCTACGATATCAGGATGTCGTAGTAGCCGAAGAAGCTTGATTTCTCTTAAAATTCTAGTGGCATCAGAGACATGCTCAAACACGTCATTAATCTTCTTGATAGCAACTCTTTCTCCAGTTTTGGTATCAACAGCGGAGGCCACAACTCCATAGCTACCCTTGCCAATAACTTCCTGAATTTGGTATCTGCTTGCCTCTCCATATTCTGTGAAGAAATCTGCTTCCTGTGATTTCTGAATCATAATATTCAAGTCAAAACAAATACCAGAATTGATATCTGCAGTATGAAACAGCTGCATCTTCCCCTCTCCTTACCCATGTAAGTCTACAAAAAGATTAAAACATTACAAGGCACTACTATGCAATGGAACAGTACTCAGCAAAATATTACTCATATTTGTATTTGTCTAAGGCCACTTTATGTGCTAGAACATAAACATACAACATAGAAAGAACAATAGATACCACAGAACTGATTCTTAGAACATAATCCTCATATGAGCAAAACAAATCCGATTAGACCCTATAAAAATTTAACAGATCCAAGAGCCTTTTAAAACATTGGTCATTGGTAGCAAGAACTCAAATTTCCAACAACAACATATGACACTATGACAGGGTAGAGTGTAAGAAGAGCCTCACCACTACCGCGTGGAAAAAGAGAGGTTGTTTCCAATAAACACTCTGCTAAAATAAAGCTTTCCAAAGAAAAAGAACTGATTTTTCTCTGAGATTTAATTATAAAGATAGCAAAGATTATAAGTTAACACACACATACATCGTTGTTTGCCTCCTAGACAAAAGGATATAGCAATAATGACCATGGACTAAAAGTAACATGGAAGATAACACAAGATTTTTGTGGAGGAAAGACAGTCAATTCAGTTTTATCTTCTTCCTTATTTTTGTGGAGGGTGGGGAGTAACTATAATTTACCCTGACATATTTATTTCATTTTATTGACCTAAGCAAATAGACAGAAAGATCCAAACTGAGTAAAGTTGCAAGCTTTACTTTCCCTCATCCCTTTTTAAGCAACATTTCTGCATAAATGAATTTGTAAAAACAGAAATCAATAAGATCATTCTGCATCAGATTGAACAGTAAACTTAATCAACTCCATGCAACATCAAAAAGCCAAAAAGCGTAAAAAGTCCAAAAAGGATGCAAAAACCAGACCTTTTTGTGAGAATCCATTGAATAAGAAGCAGATGAAAAAGGGAAATCAACCCTTTTAGGAACTTTAATAAGCTTAAGACCCGAAATGTCAAAATCTTCAATAATGGTAAGTTCTCCTTCTTCTTGTGAGTCAGAAACCTTGATGGGTTTTTCAAGATTGTTCAAGATCGGTTCTCCATTGCTATGAACACTAGTAGTAATAGTAGTAGTAGTAGTAGAACGTCGATGAAACAAACGACGAACTCCGTCCACAAATGTACTACCACCCCCCATATACTACTCACTACCCCTTCTCTTTTTTTTTTTTTTTTGAGTTCCCCTAATCTGTCGTGTTGATTCTTGATTTCCCACCCCAAGATCTCAGCAATCCACGGGCATATCTCTCTCTCTCTTACACCACAAGGTACGGCAGTTTCTTCCGAGTTTCTTGGTGTTGTGCAAGGATAGTGGGGGAGAAGAAAAAGAGTAAATAACTGGAAAGACGAAAAAGGCCAGGCTTTTTATTATATGCGGCCAATAGAGTGACGATACACTTTAATTTATATCTTTGATTTTAATTTAATATTTAATATAAAAGTTAAATGGTGGCATACGTAGAAAACAAACTGAGAGATGTGTAATTGCGATTGTTTGGAGATATGCAGAGCAAAAAATGTGGATGCTCTTGTTAGGAGATGTGAGAGGTTGGATTTAGGAGTTACATGAAATGGTAGACAATAACAACAATAACAACATACCAGTGAAATTCCACAAGTGAGGTCTGAGAAGGTAGAATGTACACAGACCTTATTACTACCTCATAGAGTTAGAGAGGCTGTTTCCTGTTTCCTATAAACCCTCATCTCAAAAATTTAGAAGAATAAACTAGATATGAAATTCAAGGAAGAAAGAAAAGTAAATTATTATTTGTTTTCCATTCTAGTCGTTTGGTTTCATATTTTTATTTTCTACTTTTGGAATGATACTTTTGATGAGTTTAATTTTGGTGCACTTTCACTGCACCAAATTCTCACACATCAAGTAATATTGACCTGCTATTGCAGTTTACCAAGAAGTATTTCTTTATAATATTTATTTATTTACATTTTAAAAAATACAATACAATTATTTTTTTTTCTTTTTCTTCTTTACTTTTCTCCGTTTCACCTACTCTCTTCCTCTTTGGCAAATAATTCAGTTTATCTTATTGACTTCTTCCACAACAATCTAAATTTTTTTCTTAATTAAATATATATCCATTTCTTTCTCCTACACTATGTAGTCTTTTGTGTATTCTTTTTTCAAATACATAAAAATTGCATTTTGATATCTACAATCAACGCTAACCTTTTTATATTTATTTTAATTTTGTTTACTGATTCTAGGATTTATTAGTATCTTTTCATAAAATTAAGTATTTTTTGAAGTGTTCATTTTAATTTTCTATTGTTGTGTTTTTAATAAAAGAATGGAAAATCTCTTGAACAACTCCTTACATCTTTCATCTCTTTCAAATCTTCTCTATGATTACATATTTTATTAGAATTATTATTATTATTATTATTATTATTATAATAAATATGAATGCCATAAATTATTTTTTTTTAAACACAATGAACAGAATAATCTCAGAAAAACGAAAATAATAAAAATAAAAATAAAAGACAAGAATCACAATATCATTATTTTATCAACATCATATAATACTTACGAGAAAGAGAAAGAGTATCATTTGGATTCAAATTAAGAAAGGGAAAGAAATATGGAAATTAGGAAGAAATTTGGATTATGGTATAATTATAATTCAAATTACCTTTAATATTTTTCTAAATTATATTCTTTTCAAAAGATATAAATATTACTTGAAAAATTTATGATAATTATCTTCAAAGTTACCTAATGGCGTAGAAAATGTTATACACGCATATAATTTAAACTCATTTTTTATATGGAGGTCTTCCGGAAATAAACTTTCTACCTTTATGAGGTAATTGTAAAGACAATGTACATTTTATTTTTCCTAGACCTAGTTATGAAATTTTACGAAATATGTTATTGTTGTTGTATAAAAGTTTAAAATATATATTTATCTATATATATTTTATAATTTTAAATTAATAATGTATGTCAATATGTTAAAATATTTTTTGACTTTTGTGATTTTAAGTACATCATCAAAAAAACAAAACTGATGTTGAAAAATTATTAAATTATTCATTTTTAAAATAGATTAAAAACGAAAGTAACGTAAACAACTCAATCTCAATTGGTACATACGTTTGACCATTAATTATTACATTTAATATTAAGATTTACGTTTGCATCTAAACATGGTATTGATATTAATATGTCTTGCTATACTAATTTATATGATACAAGATTTTGAGAATTAACCAGCTTTTTGTTTATTGAATTTTTTTATATATTTTAAAATATTTTAAAATTATTAATTATTGTAATCTATAATAATTTTTTAATATATAGAATTTTTATTTCAAAAAGTTTAAAATTTCTATAGATAAATTAAAGGTCAATTAAAATGCCACACAAATTAAAATGGAAAAAGATATATTAATAGATAATTAATTCTCCTTCGGTTCCCAAATGCGATCATTAAAACATTGATAATGACGTAGTCATGTTTTGGCACATTATCCAGTTCATGCTACTCACATATTGATCAATCTCATATTTTTTAATCATGATTAATTAAGCACGACTTAGTATATTCATTTGTCTATGTTATAATATAAGTTTAAAATATGGTTCGATTAATTTAATTGAGGATTTGAAAATTAGTTAAGTTTTACTTATTACAGCTAAATAGTTTTGAAATATACATTATATTTTGTGAAAATTTAATAATTTAGCTGGTTGGTTACTTAAATTCTTATTTTTTTGTCAATAAGTTATTTGATTTTCCAAATTTTTATTTTTATTTCTAATTTGAGTTGTACTTTTCTCTCTTACGTATGGGCCCTTTCTTGGACCGATAGTACAATGGCAGTAATCGAAGCCCAAGAGATCCGTTTGAAAAAACTTATTTAGTCACTTTCACAAATGCTTCTATTTTGAGGTGGTCTATAATTTTATATTATATGAATAATTATTTTTAATTAAGAAAAAAATACACAAAATAGATCTAATTTAAAATTATTTATTCTTAATAAATTCAACTAAACTATTTACTTTTAATTGACCCATGATCCAAATTATTTACCTTCTTACCCCACTTGCCTTTTTTTTTATTTTGCCCCGATGACATGCTGATGTCAGTATAAATACTTTGAAGTATACTCCGATGGTATATATATATATATATAAAATACCAGTATCATATAGAATGACTTAATTTTCTGTGATATTTTGATGGTATATTGATACCTAATCATATAGGATTATATTTTTTTGAGAAATAAATAAGAAACAAATAAAAAAAATATTAAACTCTAAATTAGTAGAAAATATGTTCATTGTGATACTCTGTCGGTATATACATACCATATCGGTATCTTATAAGACTAGAGAATTATTAAAGCAACAGGGTTATTTATTAAACTCTAAATTAGTAGAAAATATATGCTTGTGTGATACTCCGTCGGTATGTTGACATCCTATCAGTATCATATAATTTTGAACTCTTTTTTTAATAAATAAAATAATTAAGAGAAAATTATTAAAGTTACAAATTTATTTATTAAAATCTAAATTGGTAGAAAAATATATTTTTTGTGATACTCTATCGGTATATTGATATCATATCAGTATCATATAAGATCGAGTTTAATCCTCTGTGATACCATATTGATATATGTATACCCTATTGGTATGTCATACAAGGTGGGTGCCGACTTCAACATGACGTCAGCGCACAAAATTTAATATTAGGGGGCGAATTTTAATAGTACTGAGATATAAAATGTAAAAAAGTATATGGATGTAAATAATTTGCTTTAAAGGGGCACACACGTAGTTTTCTCGTAATTTTTATCCTACATTTGTTCAAGTAGAAAAAAAAGTGATTGAAAGTAATTTTGACATCGAAATAATTAACAACTCACTTGACATACATTTGTATTTTCATATCATAGTATATTGTGAGTTATGTTTTTTATGATATAACAGATTATTTCAATCTATATGATTTAGTTTTTATCTAATTTATACTGCAAGAGACAAAAGTTCAATTTCAAAACCTACAAGTTATATTGTGGGAAGCATAACTTAATTTCTATGGAGCTTATGCCAAACAAATTAGGTCATAGCAATACTACGAAATTTATGTGGAGCAAAAAAAAGTTCTCTAAATTTATGTCGAGCCAATTAGATCATTGGTACGAAACTCAAGGTTTGGGTAAAAATCAACAATATTCAGTTTAATTTTAATTTTGTTATAGAAATGAAGAAATAGTCAGATCAAATTGACAACTTATATACATATTTGCTATAATTGTATATACATAATATATTATCTCAATGAACAATTTTTACATAAAACGCAACACTCTAATGAAAAAGGGTAAGATATGATGCGATTTTCTTTTTTGTGCAACAATATTAATACCTTATGTATTATTTAGTAATTTTATGGTTTGAATTAGCTAATGATATAAACAGGAAGTTAAAACATAATTGGAGTTTTGGTATGAGAACTATGAGATCCAAAATGGCACAAAGATAATTTATTTTCTTTTAAATGAATTGCTACCTTTTTTCCTTTTGAATGAATCGTTTCTTTTAATTTCATGTATGGTTATAATCGAACAATCGAATCGAACCAAACCAAATTCAACTGACAAAAACCAAACCAAATTCAACTGACAAAAACCAAACCAATTAATATAAGTTACACTTGATTTGATTTTAATAATTTAAAAATCAAGACAAAAGGGAGTTGCTTAGATGATAACTTTAAGATTGTGAGTTCAAGTTATCAAGAGAGAAAATGTGGGAGCTCGTGAAGGATAGGTTAAAAAAAATTTAAAATAAAAAAAAATCAAAATTAAATTAAATTGAATCAATTTAAATTTTAACTAATAATCCGCTTATCCAACCATGAACATCTCTAAATAATTGTACTTTGGTCAACAAAGTTTTATTTAATGGCAAAAATAAAACCCAATTATAGTTATAGGCAAAAGTTTATAAAGGCAATTAATTCATGCAAAAACTTCAAAGTTAACACGAAAATCATATCAACTAAGAAATTCAGATAGCACTACCCCCTTTGTTTTATATTACTTGGCCCATGTTACGTATCACATCTTTTAATTTTTTTTTTAATATTAGAGGTATATTTAATTTTACTAAACTAACTTCATAATAATATTTGAAATTTCTAAATTTGACAATTACTATTATTTAATATTATGTTAATACTAAAAATAGTATTGAAGAAGTAAATAAAACTTTCATGATTTCCTAAAATAGATGAGAAAAATAACACTTTTTTTTATTGGATAATACATTAATTTATTTTAAACATGTATAATATATTTAACACGTATGACATTTTTAATACGAATGCAAATTTGTCATAATGTTATTATGTATTACTATAATACTTGCTTAAGTAATTTTTCTTTGTCGAAAAAATAACCTAAAAAGATTATAGCCAGCTCTCTACTTTTTTAAATACAGACCATTTAAAATATGTTGTTTCACAAGAAATGATTTATTGTTCCTTAAAATGGTATATTCAATCATCCCCTTTTTTCCTTCATAATATAAAGTATAAATTAAACCGCACCTTGCTCTCTTTTGGAATATTGGGGTGCATCTTCAATCTTCATCTCAATATATGTGTTCCCACAGCTCTCTTAGAGCTCACCATATCCTTCATTTTTATCAATATTTCTTATCGATTCAAATTTACTTCATTTGAAAAAAATAATTTCTATAACAAATTTGCATATTCAAAACTTGAGTATAAAATCTCTAATTAAAAAAAGAACAGTCTTATCTCCTACGATCACCATAACTTACTTTTGCCTTTTTGGGAACCAAACTTTTCATTGTATACAATCAATTCCTAATATTCCCACTTTAATTTAGTTCAGTCGCACCATGCATGCATCTTATCTACTCAAAAATATGATGCACCTTTCAAGAATGTTCAATCACTACTAATGCTTATCTTTATACTAGTAAATGGATTCAATATATATTTTATTATTTTATCTATTTAAAAATAAATATTTATAAAATATATTAAATAATAAGTTGATTTTTATTTTATCGATATTAATTATTAAAATAATTACTTTTATACTGTGAAAATTAATCAAATCTCCTCAACATAATTCCAAAAGCTTATCAAATATTCGAAGATTATATAAAAATAATCAATGCCCTTTTTACTTGATGTAACAATTCAAAGCCTTTATTAAGTTTAGGATTTTTCATCAATCTCGCATGGAGCCAAAGATTGACTATTTTTGGGCTTTAGAGTATAATGGAATAAAGCAAAATTGCTCTTTAAACTGTCTGCGCTTCTTTCATTTGTAAAGTAGCAGTTAGTCAATTTAACTTTCGACGCTCCTCATGGGTCATCTGGAAACAGCCGTTTTATGTTTTTAAACATAGGGATTAGGCTGCGTACATCCGACCCCCTTCACCCCGCAATGAGCGGGAGCCTTTTGAGGCACTGGGGTATGTTGATGATATTAAGTTTAGGATTGAACTTAAGGAACATGAACAAGATGAGATGGGAGTTCAACATTAAATAAACTATGAATTATAATGACTTTGATCTTAATATCACGACAAAGAAATGAATCATGTAAAATAAATCAGAAAAAAAAATTAACTCAAAAAATGAGAATTAATCAATATAGCATGAAGATAAATAACAATCTTTCCCAGTTAGCGTGAAAATCAATATAAAAATGCCACAAGTGGTGTATTTTTTTTTTTAAAAAAATTATGATTTTAACTATATCATAACAATTATACTTCTTTTGTTGATCTTTACTTATCCCTTATTGACTTGTCACAGAGATTTAAAATTAGTAAATTATAAGAATAATTTAACTAAATTACCCTTTGAATATAATAAATATAATATCTTGAAAAATATAATAATGAAATGACTATGATTAATAATAAAAATAAAATTAGAAATTAAATATTAAATTATCTCTTAATTTTATAAAATAATATAGTAGACAAATAAAAATAGATAATAAAGGAATTTTTTTCATCAAAGATGAAATAAAAAAGGTTTTTCTTTCCAATTTAAAAAGCTATCAGAAAACTTTTTGGAATAAAGACTTAAAGGGATGAAGTAGGTAATAGTGTCCCAATCGACATAAATTTTAGCCGTCCAAATAAAAGGTCCTAAAAGTGTAATTTAATAAGGTACCAAGAAATAATTATTCTTTTCTCCATTCATTTTTATTTATCTACAAATTATTTTGAAATAATTAATAATATTTATCTAATTTATAAAATCAAAAAATAATTTTACACTTAAGTAAGACCTAATAAACTTTCGTCATTAATTATAGTTATTTCTTTATTATATTTATCAATACATTGTATTCATTATATTAAAAGGGTGAATTAATAAAATTACCCCAATCATTTACGATTTCTTAATTCTCGTGCCAAGTCAATAAAAGACAAGCAAAAATTGATGGAAGGATTACTATGTTGCCCACAAATATTTTGTATTTAAATCGAAATTTCTAAAAGATCTGAATTAATAAAAAATTTCAAATTCGAATCTTAAATATAAATTCGCTTTTAAAGAATACTTTATTCTCGATGTATGCAGATATATTTGGTATTTTTAGTTTAATTCAAGTAAAAAAGTTAATTAATGGTCACGCTAATTGTTTTTGGTCGTACATCTGTAGGATTGCTTTTTCTAATATAATGTCGGTTACATTTCTTTTGTGTTATTTGTATCAATAATTAATTTATATGTGAATGCTTTTAGAATATAACCGGTTTAGTTTTGAACTTATGTACCTATGGTCATTTATAAAATGCTAATAAAATTATACTAATAAAAAAATAAATTATAATAAATAAAATATTAAATAATATAATAGATTATATGGAATCACGTGAACAAGTAAAAGTTTAGAATGAATAAGGAAAAAAAAACATGAAAAAAAGTAATCCTAATTTATTCTTTTTAGTTATTGGATTGAAGGTTCTTACAAGTAGGATTATAAAAGGAAAAAGGAGTATCAGACTGGTTGTTATCTAGATGAGGCACCTTTTTCCTAAAAAATAATTTTGAAATATTCAATAATTTTAATATTTATTTAATTATATTTATATATATTAATTTATTACTTTATATATTTATAGATTATTAACGTATTTGTATCACAAGTAATGAAATTTGATTTTTTGATCCTTATGAATTAAACTAATAATAATAAGTATTATTTATATAAAATTTTAAATTGATACGATAAATACATGCGAATGCGAAAGGGATTAGTAAGATTATAAAAGGAAAAGTGAGTATCAGACTGGTGGTTATCCAGGTGAGGCATCTTTTTCCTCATATCCTAAGTTTTGGATTTAAAAAAAAGGGACAAGACTTTATTTTTGTAAGAAAAAGTCTGCTCAAATTAGCAAGTGAACTACGTGAAGAAACTATACACAACCACAGAAATTAAAAAACATAATTTTCAAATTAATTTGCAGAAATATTTCGTTTCTTTAATAATTTTTGGGCATTTACAAACCACATATAGTACTTTCACCATTACAGCTCATCTTAATAGAAAAATAAAATAAATCGAACATTTACGTTTGAGGCAAATTAGTTAATATGAATGTCATTTTCATATTGTCTTCCTAAGTTTCTAATTATCATTTACATGTCCTTTCAAGAAATTAAATTATGAGAAGAAATAGTCAAACATAGGAACATAAAAAAGATTTTATCTATCATTGTTATTCTGATATACTTAGAGCTAAAAATTTTTTTCAAAAATAATTTCTCTATTTCTATGACTCTATTCTTTTTAAATTCTATTTAATGAATTTCACTGATATATTATTATTAAGTAGAAAATATTATAATATTAATTAGGTAATTTGTATCCTCTTGAACACTAATTATCCAGCTGGAATAATATTACGAACAAAAAGTGCTCATGCACTATCCCTAAAAAGAAGTCTAATTTTGCCCATTAATTCATTATAGAGACGTAACCAGATTGTCCTACTACTCCCTCCCTTTTATATTGCAATTTGACATAATTTTTAAATTAGTTTTATTAGATAGTATGAGAAAAATAATAGTATTTATAAATAATATTAAATTAAGTATTTAAGATATATGTTGTCTTTTGGAAATATATTAATTAGTAAGTATATGTTCTTAACTATTATTATAAAAGAATTCATGTATATTTTTTAAATTAGGATATTTTAATTAAATTAATCATAAAAGTTCAAAAAATTTCGATGAACATCATAAAATGCATATTTGACAAAAGTATTAATATTATAAATGTTAGTAATATTAAAGAAAAAGAAAACTTAACACTATAACCTTATTCAATAACGAATTCTACTTTAGTTTTGAAAAAATAGAATACTAACAAAATTATGCTAATGAAAAAATAAATTACAATAAATAAAATATTAAATAATATAATAAATTGCATGGAATCACATGAAGAACTAAAAGTTGAGAATGAGAAGGGAAAAAAATATGAAAAATAATTTTTCTTTTAGAAAATCTTAAAATAATAAAAATAAAATATTAAAATAATAGAAATAAAAATAAATTAAAACAAAAAACAAAAATAAAAGGAAGCATGTAATTACACCCCTTTAATTGCATAAAATTTCAATTACATTATAGCTTTCCAAACATGCTCTAAGTTACTTGGACTAGCCATGCAAAAAATTTATTTTTAGCATAGACTTAGATAAAATATAACAAGTGCATAAAAAAATTATATGTTCTGTCCTATTTTATGTTGCATCTATTTTTTTTTTTGGTTTGTTTTAATAATATTATTTTTTTTTTATTAAAAATAATTTAATTTTTCAATTTTTCTTTTATCCTCAATGAAATGATACTCAATCATATAATTTTTAAAAATTATTTTAAACTATAAATTTTAATTTTTTTTAAAAATATCATATCAAATTAGAGGATGTCACTTGAAATAGGAAGAGAGGATTACTTATTATTTTCTTCAAATATTCTACGTAGTTACAGTCATAATAGCAAACTCCTAGTAGTTTGTCGGGAGCTAGAACAGACCAATAGCCATTCTCCATTGAGTAGTGTGTGTAAAAGAGAGAGATCCAAAGCAGCCAACTTGTTTTTCTTTTTTTCTTTCTCTACCTAGTACCCTTTTTCTTTGTTTTCCTGAGACCATGAAATTCCTGGGAATATTGGTTGGTGTAGTGATACTGCTGCCTCAGAATGACCAAGTGGGTCATTTTTCATTATTGAGGTCCTACTTTCCCCACTCCCACTTGTAGTTTTTTGCCCTCACCCTCCACCCTTTCCAAAAACTCACCACTGAACCCCTTTTCACTTTAATTGACATTTATTTCACTTCTTTTTGTCCATTTTCTACATCTTCATTGCATTTGATACCCTTTTTTTGGTTGTTTAGGGGATAAAGGAACAATCTTTTTCAAGATTGTAAGTATTTTTAGGCTGAGTTCTTGAATTTGTCTTCAAGATTCAGTCTTTGTGCTGCTCAGGAAGGAAGTGACAACTTGGGGTTTATTGGAAGAGCTTAAACTCTGCACTTCTTGATTTTACAGGTTTTAAGGTAAGTGATTTGTAACTGTGATTCATGTTTGAGAGTGCAACAGTGGAGAGTGTTTAAAAATGAAGAAGTTTCACATACGTGGGTAATGAGATGGGCAACCTTCCCCTCGCCAGCTAGCTTTTGGGTTGAGTTAGGCCCGAAATCCATTTCTTTATAGAGAGGTTTATGGCCAGTTCTTTTGTTTCTTTAGTAGTACTACTAAGTATTGTGGTTTAGTGAAATACAACAATGAAAAATTTTCTCAAGAAACTTCATATTGGGTCCAATCAATCGGAGGATTCAGAAGGGTCAACAGCCTCCCCAAGGAGCAAGAAAAGTGATGTTTCATCACCTGACAATAAACCTTTTTCAGGAATTTCAGGATGGTTAAATTCTGTTACAAATCGGCATAGTCCTAGTCCTCCTCCTTCCTCAAATGTGAGTAGAGGGAATAGAATGGAACATTTTGACTCTGTGAGTATTGGTGGCACGGATGCTGTTTCAGATGCTGTACATCGAGATTCAGAGTCTAGCAGCTCGAGGGATCCCAGTGTAGAGGAGGAGTATCAAATTCAGCTAGCTCTAGAGTTGAGCGCGAAGGAAGACCCTGAGGCAGTTCAAATTGAGGCTGTTAAGCAGATTAGTTTAGGCTCTTCTGCCCCAGATAATGCTCCAGCAGAAGTTGTAGCTTATCGGTATTGGGTATGTTCATCTTTGTCTATTTGATTCCATTCAGATCACAACTCTTAGCTTGCTTTGCCATACGAACCTAAAGGCATGGCTTAATAGGTCTTTTATCTATTAGGTAAGTATATTGTATATGGATATTATTTTCGAAAAAAAAAGGGAATGGCCATGTTATGTAATCCCTTATTATCCGACTTACCTTCCTGAGATAAGTCCTGTATGCATTTTGAAGTTTGTATCTTTTCTATGGATTTGATTGACCACTTCTGAACAGACATCTACTGTTTGAATTGTTTATCAAATTTTGCCTTTACAATTCCAGCATTGGTAGGATAATGGTAATAATAGTTGTGTCTTGCTGTTGATTGTATTTGTCATTCCTCAAGGTGTTGGTTATTAGATTCATTAATCCTAATGCTGAATTAGGCACTTAAATTCTCGACTTTCATCTTCTATGTCTGGGGATGGCCTCCACCTGACTGGAGCATGAATTTTTACATGATCAAGGTTCAAATTCCGGCAGACACAAAAAACACTTGATAGTTTCTTTTCATCTACCTAACCCTTGGTAAGAAGAGCTACCTGCTACTTGTCTTGGTGAGAGGTAGAACTACGTGGTGGGATAGTACAGGTGCAGCAAAAGCTGGCCTAGCACCATTATTTTCGTAAAAAGAGAAATTGAAATAAGTTGAAGGAAGTTCGAATTGTTGCATTTAGAATGCATACCATATTTTCATGGAGGGAACATCAACACAATACTCATATCATGAGGTCCTGGGATGTGTTACAAATTAGAACTTATTGGTAATACAGATAGGTCACTGGAGATGTGAGAACTCAAAATGCTTTACTGAAGGTAGTGGAAAAAAATCCGAGTTTAGCTTGACCGTGGAAGTAAGTGATCAATGAGTATAAGACTCGATATATATAATTCTGGAGAGAGAGATGCCAAGTACAACCTCTACTGACATTATTGGACTAGAAGTTCTGAAATAATTAGAATGGGCTAAGCTTATTGGGAGAGGAAACACAGCCAAAGACGATATATATTTTTCCATCTAGATATCATAGTCATTAGCTCATTGCAATGCACAGATTTTCTGGTTTCTATTTTCTTTCCATATTCCTGTCTGGTGTTAAAGTGGTATCAATATGTATCCGTTTTAAACAATCAGAAAGAAGGTATATTAGACGGTTAAATTATCTCAAATATAGAGAGATGGATTTTGTGGTGTATAAGTTGTTTCAGATTAGTTTCTGTTTCTGCAAAATTTTCCCTTTTCTAGTCCTTATTCTTTTCTAACACATGACATATCTCATATTATAGATTTATCAATGCTTCACAGAATTACAATGCTCTAAGCTATGATGACAAGATTCTGGATGGATTTTATGATCTTTATGGTGTCCTCATGGAGTCCAATTCCTCAAAAATGCCCTCCCTCGTTGATCTGCAAAGAACGGAAGTATCAGATCATATCAGTTGGGAAGCCATCCTTGTCAGTAAAGCTTCAGACTCTAAGTTGTTGAAACTTGAACAGAGAGCTCTAGAGATTGCTGTTAAGGAGAGGTCAAAGCTCATGGATTTTTCAGCCAGCAATTTGGTACATAAGCTTGCTGCGCTAGTTTCTGACCACATGGGGGGCCCAGTTGTGGATCCAGACAGCATGTTGCTTGCATGGAGAAGTCTTAGTTATAATCTAAAGGCAACTCTAGGGAGTATGGTTTTGCCTCTTGGTTCTTTGACCATTGGATTACCTCGTCATCGTGCATTGTTATTCAAGGTACTAAGCATTTTGGACATCAAAATCTACAACAGTATTTATTAAAATTAGATTGATGTATCTTTTAGTTTTTGAATCATGCAATCTTCCTTGTTGACAATGAAAATGCATGAGATGCCTGAGTATTTATGCATGATGGTTGTCTAAGACATGGAATGTATCTGACTATTTAAAGAAGGGAATTCTATTCGACGTGAAGGATGATTGGTTCTGTGAATGGGGAATGTCATATAGGGCCATAAACTCATTTAGGCAGAACATCAGCAGAGGCATGGTTCAGTTCTAATCTGAATTAACTTCAATATTTGTCCCCTAGTTCTTGATCTTTCAAACTACTCATCAGTGTTCTGCATCCATTGCTTCCGTGTTTGTACCTTATTGTTCTCTTTGATCCATTTTTTTAATTTTGTTTGATGCATTAGTCCAGAAGATGCATGTCGTAGAGATGAGGATGTTGAGATGGATGTGTGGTCACACTAGGAGTGACAAGGTTAAGAATGAGACCATTCGGGAGAAGCTAGAGGTGGCTCCGGTGGCTGATAAGATGAGGGAAGCGAGACTGTGATGGTTTGGACATGTGCATAGAAGGAGTACCGATGCTCCTATTAGGAGGTGCGAGAGGTTGGTTTTAGGAGCTACATGGAGGGGTAGAGGTAGACCGAAGAAGTACTGGGGGGAGGTGATCAGACACGATATGACGGAACTTGATCTCATTGAGGACATGACCCTAGATAGAAAGAAGTGGAGGTCGCGAATTAGAGTAGTAGGATAATTGGTTGGTAGGGTTAGGTGGTTATCTAGTCATGGGGTATAGTAGGGTAGAGTAGTAGTAGTGTTTTATAACATGTGTTGTCATTATTTGTTGTTTATGTGTTAATTGTATCATATTTACGTATTGTCATGTGCTTTTGATTATTAGTCGTTTTTTGCTGTTTCCTTTCTTTTACTTTTTATCATATCTAATTTATTCTGTTTATGGGTTTTTGAGACGAGGGTTCCCAGGAAACAACCTCTCTACTTCTATGAGGTAGTGATAAGGTCTGCGTACATTCTACCCTCCCCAGACCCCACTTGTGGGATTCCACTGGGTGTGTTGTTGTTGTTGGTGATGCATTAGTCATTTCAATGTCACTTCTCTTGTCTACTGGAATCTGCTAAACGTCATTATTTTTATTTTGGGTACTTCCTCTTTTGGTTGCTAATGGTTAACCTTACCCTTTCATTTGCTATGCTTTGATTATAATGCTCATTTGTTTTTTTTTGCTTCTAAAAATTATTTAGGTTTTAGCTGATAGTGTGGGGATCCCTTGCCGATTAGTAAAAGGAAAGCATTATACTGGTTCAGATGATGTTGCAATGAATTATGTAAAGATCGATGGAAGGTTTCTGCTATTCACTTTACCTTCTTTCCTTGATGCTATAGTTGAGATCTTTTTCTATTATGTTCTCTCAGTTGTATACATGCTGTAACTTGGTCAGAATGTTCACTTTTCCTGGACATTCTTCCTTGGTTTGCATTGCGTGCATACGTCTTGTGTAGTCAGAGCATGCTTCGGCTTATTCGAACATGAAGCATTGTAGCAAAGGGCCAAGGTAGGAGCTACTTAAGGCACATCAAACATTTTTTAATGAAAAAAGGTGCGAACTGCAAAAAAAAAAAAAAGAGAAGATAAACATAATTGAAAAGAACTATAAAAACAAACACTAATTAGTATGAAACTTGTAAAGGTAGTGAAATATATGAAGTAAAAATTATGTCAACCAAAATAAATATTGATCTTAAGTTCCTGATCACATGTGAGATACCTTTTTAAGTTTCTCACTAGCGACAAGTTTGCGTACAGATAATTCTGGAGTTCCTATCATAATTGCTGAAGTGCTCATTTATAAAGTTCCCTTAATAATTAATATATTCTCTCGTAAGCTATATCCGCCGTTTCACACCAGGCCTCTGAGACTCGTAAATTAACCTAAACATTAAAAAAGCTGTTGGTTGGCTGGCTTAAGGTGGACAGCTTAGCGTTTTCACTAGACCATCACCTTCCAGGCACTGTATGCTTGCCCTGCGTCTCGCTCAAGGGCTTAAGCACCCTCTAGTCTGTCTTTGACAGCAATGACAAGCATACTATTCAAATATTTAGATTAAATTCTTGAAAAGCTTGTTTTGTTCAGCTGATAAAACATTTCAAGAAGATATGTATTACTTTGGAATGTGAATTGATTCCTTCACAATTTGCAGCATTTTATGGTCTTAAATTGGTGCTGTTGTTTGTATGCTGCAAAGATTTGTTGATACATTGTTTGGTATAAATTTTTGCTGGAATAATTTCTTCCACTGGAATCATCTTTTTTAATTTACAAATTAGATGATACATTTGTAGGGAGTATATTGTCGATTTGATGGCAGCCCCCGGCACACTTATTCCATCTGACACATCTGGAGTGCACAGAGACTATGACGAATCTATTCTCTCCTTCATTCCATCCTCCAAAGATGTTGGTTCTCATCCAGGTTCCTATAATAGTGGTATTACTTCTTCATTGGAAGATCATTCAGACTACGGAACGTCAGACAAGAGATCCAGGTTTGCAGACAGCACTATTGAAGGAAATGAGTTTCCATCTTCTGGTAATTCAGAACTGCAGGTAAAAGAGGAGAAAGCACTTTATAATACCTTCCATGATTTTACAAAGGCTCCCAGTACTAAGGAGCAAGGACAGGAAACTTCTTCTAGAGCTGGGCATGCAAGATCCGCTTTTACACATGCAAGATCTCCTTCTTGGACAGAAGGTGTTAGCTCCCCAGCTGCACGTAGAATGAAAGTGAAGGATGCTTCGCAATACATGATTGATGCTGCCAAAGAAAATCCACAGCTAGCTCAAAAACTGCACACTGTTTTACTTGAGAGTGGAGTTATTGCACCACCAAACCTGTTCGCTGAGATCTATCCAGAACAATTAGATGTATCTCATATAGAGGGAAAATCCAGGCTAGAGGAAAAAGATGAGTTCCAGAAAACTAGGGGTCAATCTGATAAGAATCGGGCTCACTTCTTACCCCCTCTGCCTTATCACCCTCCGTACTCTAAGGGCAATGCACGTGGACCATTGGAACCACAGCCAGATGTGAAAGAAGTTGGTGAACAGCAAGTTTGTAGACATTCTGAAGTAGCTCCACCGAAACATATGAAAAAAGTGCCTGTTGCTGCTGCCGCCGCCGTCGCCGCAGCTGCTGTTGCCTCTTCGATGGTAGTTGCTGCTGTTAAGACTAATTCTCATGCAGACTTCCCTGTAGCAGCTGCTGCCACAGCCACAGCCACAGCTGCTGCAGTGGTAGCAACAACTGCGGCAGTCAGTAAGCAATATGAGGCACGAGGTATGTCCAACTTGTTAACGAATTGGTTGTTCCTTCTTAGCAACAAAATGAACTTATATTCATGCGCCATTTTCCAGTTAATTTGCTGTCTTCCTGAATCATGTAGACCTTGAAAGAGTTGATGGAGATGCAGATACTGCTGCTTGTGAGCAACAGGGAAGTGGTCATCAAGAGCATGAGGCAACAGGAGCAAATTCAGAGGGTGAAAGAATATCAGATAGGTCAGCCGGTAATGATAGTGTTAAATCGGATGTGACGCTTGATGATGTAGCAGATTGTGAGATTCTGTGGGAGGATATCACTTTGGGTGAGCGTATCGGACTTGGTATGACCTACATTGGGTTTTACTAGACCTGAAGGTTCTTGGTGTGGGTGATTTAGACTCTGTAATCTGACACTTTTCGTAATTTCTATGTTCTAGGATCTTATGGAGAGGTCTATCGTGGGGAGTGGTGTGGAACTGTAAGTTCATTATCCTTGTGCCATTTGGGTTCCTTTTTATTTATCTTGGGTTTGGTCTAAAAAAGTTCTGTGTATATTTTTCCTTCATGCATAAAAAGGCCGAGCTTTGTTTTTTATCCAGCTAAATAACTAGATCGATCGCGACTTAAACCTAACTGATTTGAGTTGTAGGTCAAATTTTCAAGAACTTAATAATGAGAAGATTCCCTGTTCTTTTTGCAACTTAGTAATGTATGTGATTATTTCTCATAATTTTGCTAAAATGGAAAAGAAGAATGAGTCTGTTTTTGCCATGGGTTCTTCACTTCCATTATTTTCTTTTTCTCTAAGTGCTTTGAAAATCTTTTCCTTGAGCCTAGGGTCTACAAGAAACAATCTCTCTACCTTCCAAGGTACGGGTATGATTTGCATGCACACTACTCGGAGCCACACTCCACTTGCGGGATTACACCAGATTGTTTATTTTTATCATTATATCATCATATCATATATTATTAAAAATGGAAAGCTCCAAAGTAGAAAGTTGGATCAGCATTTTACCTCTACACTAGAACAAAATATCTAATTAATTAAATATAAAATAAATTTTATTATATTATACTACACATTCTAATTATAAAAACTAAATATCCGAATAATGTTGTACATTTATGCTTTTCAAATGATAACCAATGTATTAATCAAAGAATGAACTTAAACAGTTGCATGTACGTTACTTCTAGAAGACCAAGTTCATGCCCCTACATATTCATGCTTATATTCCATGGTGAAATTAAAATAATTGTCATTTGAAGTCATGTTTCTAAGATTAATCTTATTCATTATAATTTAATTAATTTAGAATTGTTTTAATCTTTCACTAATTTCAATCCATATGATGTCCATTTAATATTTGTTTCTTTCACTTTCCAAGAACAATTACAAATTCATGTATGCCAGTTTTTCCCATTCCATTTGTTTCTTTTGCTTTATCATGAAATGTATAAAATAATTGGACCCTTCAAATGTCCATGCAAGGAAGATGAAAAACTTAGTGAGGATCCATTATTTATGGTGGATTTAAATTCAACAACTATGGGTTGAAGAGTTCAAATATATAGTTGATCCAAAGTGCACAACTAAAAATGTTTTGCATTGCTAAGTCAATGACCAACTCTACATTTGGCCTTCATACAAAAACAAACTTCAAGTTGCCACTCGAACACAATTTTAATACACCATAAATTTTATGCGATTTTTAAAAATTAATTCATAGATATGAGATGCACGCGCAATGTGCATATCTGGAAACAAGTATATGAAAAAGAAGAATGAGTCTGTTATAGGTGTACTTTGTTATCTTGGTTTAATCTATGTAATGCTCATTTATTAAAATCAGTTGTAAACTTGTTTGCTGTGAATATACAAACTGTATCATCTGCTTGATCCCTCTTCTTTTTCGTAAATCTTTGGGAGTCTCATGCCTCCTTTGAAAACTCCCTTGTGAATCACTTTTCCAGTACATTCTAGAGTCTACACACTGTTTACACTTGAGGATTGGCTCAAATTTCTGTATTCAAAGCTGATATGATGTCGTCTCTGCTATTTCAACTGCTGAGTTATATGCTGAACATGTCTGGTTCTGGATCAAACATTTGTTGCATACACGTAATCCTCTACAATAGCTTCTCATATTTATTTATTACTTACTGTCATCATCTATAAATGGAAACAAATAAATTGCACTTAAGAGTTCCATATTCTTCAACTTGAATTAAGAAAAATAGATTAAGTCTTCTTATTTTCAGGAAGTTGCTGTAAAGAAGTTCCTGGATCAAGATATAACTGGCGAATCCCTTGAAGAGTTTAGAAGTGAGGTATTACCCTTCTTGACTAACATAGGCCACTATCAGTGTTCTTAAACATTACAATCCCTGTAACTACAATCATGTCCTCAGGAATCTTACCTAAAGCTGATGGCAAAATCTTGAACAAAGTTATTGTTTTTATCAAACGCATGTTTAAAAGCTGGTGTTTCTTCACGTGTGGTTTAATGACAATGCAGATAACTAAATTTGTTTAATCAGTATGAAGCCTGTTTTAGGGTCCATATACAAGTTCCATTCATCTATGTAGCATGGGTGTGGATGCAGGTGTTCTGTTGGAAAAGGGACCTTATGAAGATGTCGATCTTTATTTTTTGAAATTATGGGGATATGGTGCGAACCTGGTGACTGTAGTATATTAACAATATATTTCAAACATCATAAAAGTAATATTGAGAGAGAAGCATTCACATATTAAAAAGGAAATGTAAAAACTAAAATAAATATGATCAATCATTCCTTTTAAATTTTTTTGTCTTAGTTTGACTAGGCATGGTGCTTGAGAAAATGAAGAAGTTTGATTTTCGTGGTCTTAAACTAAAGATGTGTCTAATGTACCAAAATGCCCTTTAAAAATTGTGGTTTTCAAAATGCTATAGTGAGATTTTGAAATTAAAAAGTTGCCAAAATTGGAAAGAGGCATTTTTTTCAAACAAACCAAAAAGGAAAGTAAGACAAACACATTGAAATACATAGAGTAGTTTTTATTAAATTGGGCCAAGGCCCCTAGTCAGCTATATATACCAGAGATCTTGAGTCGGTGTTCTTACTCTTTCTTTTTCTCTAATAACGAACTTAGATTGTTAAAGGAACTACACTATCAAAATATAATAAAGTTCACGGTTCGAGTTTAGTCTAAAATGGAAGAAACATCAATCCTCATACATCGCTTCATCAGTAACTTCTTGAGTTTAAAATCACACTTCCATTCTCTTTATACCCTAACTAATCCTTTTTCATTAATTTCAACATAATGCCAATTCCTCACATACCATATTTCCATACTCATTAACTTACTGGAAAACAGTTTTTATCTTTTAGCATACTCCTGTCCAGACCAGAGAATTCTTCCATCTGCAAAGCAAAAAATTTCAGGGACAAAATACATACCAGCTATAGTGTCCAATGTGTATCCAAATGTTTGTTGGAACAAAGGCTTAGTAATACACTACCGGAAATTTAGTATTCATGCTTCATAAATTCAGATTTGTCTTTGTTCTTTCTTTGATGGTTGGCTTCATCAAAATTTCAAGTTATCAGAAAAATAAACAGCTTGTCACTTTTTTTCCTAACTCGTATCTGATGATACATAGGTATTTAGTGAAATCAAGACATAACTAAACTTGTTGATTTGCAGTTCTGATTTTCCTGAGCATTTTTTTTAAAAGTTAACTAGTATTATAAGTTAACTGCAAGGGGAGCCTTGGAGTAACTAGTAAAGTTGTTGCTATGTGACCAGAAGGTCACAGGTTCAAGCCTTAGAAACAACCTCTGGCAGAAATGCTAGGTAGGTTGCGTACAATAGACCCTCTCCTTCCATATTGTCCAGTAGATGTAGGCAGGGACGATCTTCCATCTCTCCTTGTGTCCTGACTGATTTCCACCTCTATTCCAACATGCTAGTATTTCTGCAGTATTTCTAGGCATTATCCATGTAATACCTCTCAAGTTAATAAAATACATCCATAGTTTCTCAGTCACTTCACAATGCAATGGTGTTTTCCTCATCAGCTCTTTCCATCTCTTTTCCAGATCATTATAATAATCTCCTTTGGGGTTTTCTTGCTCTAACATGGTGGTAATGAATTATCAATACATATTAGCAGCACGTGTGTTCATTTTTAACAGTTCTGCTGCATCACTATCGAAGCTGGTGAACAGTTTTGTTCCTGAGATACTTTGGGCTTAATTCATTTCTTAGACGCAATGATTCAGCTAGGAATTACCACTTTTTACTTTATAGCATGGTGATATAGTTATTTATTTTAACAGTTCTGCTGAATTAGTGACAAAGCCGATGAAAGTTTTCATGGGATTTTCTTTCTGAAGGCCTTAGGAGAAGATATTGCTTGCATTAATCCATTTTAATCAGTTTCTGTCACTAAATCAATCCAGTTTCCCTAGCTGTGATGATAGCATCACAGTGCTTCGTCTTCTGATGTGTTGCTTAGCCTACCTTTTGGATTACAATTTGATTTGTATTCACTATTTAATCTATGGCTTGCAAGGTGCGGATCATGAAAAGGTTGAGGCATCCAAACGTTGTACTATTCATGGGAGCTGTTACTCGTTCTCCACATCTTTCAATTGTTACTGAGTTTCTTCATAGGTATGTCAAAAGCTATGGGCTGAAATTTATAGATAATTAAAATATACTAACTTCTATGGTTGTCACTTAATTTAAAGTGTCTGTTGTATGTTAACTTGGAAATCTTAACTAAAACCATCAGTCAGCTGGAAATTGGACTTTGTTACTGATTACTTGAATTCAAAATATTTGATTTGCAGAGGTAGTTTGTACAGATTAATCCATCGATCCAACAATCAGTTAGATGAGCGCAGAAGGTTGAGGATGGCTCTTGATGCTGTATGCTCAACTTTTTCATTTTTCATTTCTCCATATGTTCAAGCCTTACGTGTTAGTTTGTGACCTTCTGGTGAATGTGCTGTATTATACTGACAGGCTCGAGGGATGAACTATCTACACAACTGCACGCCAATGATAGTTCATCGAGATTTGAAGTCTCCAAATCTCCTAGTAGATAAGAACTGGGTTGTGAAGGTAGACTTCCTCTAACTCTTAAACCTAGGGAATTTCGCTGCTTGCTTTTTACTAAAAATCAATGTGAGATGTTTTGATTTTTATGGCTCTAGGTATGTGATTTTGGACTGTCAAGAATGAAGCACAGCACATTTCTTTCTTCCAGGTCGACTGCTGGGACGGTAAGCAGGGCGGTTGAAGTCTAATGTTTTTTCTGTATGATCATCAATACAAACATGCTCCTCAGTACATTGTTAGATCTATTGGTCTTGCCAATATAGTTTTACATCTAATGATGATTGGTATTCTTTTCTCTAGTCTTATTTTGTTCCACACCTCGCCCGAGTCTCTTTGTGGAGCCTTTGTCGATGTAATTTGTAATGCTTCCTTCCTGCATACTGGCTAATCAGCCATACATCATTTTATGTTGTCCCTTGGAGAAGATATGGTCAATGCTGTTGGTCCTAATACTCTCTGGCCTTTGAACATTTTGTGATTGTCATGTTTCTCCTTCAAAAATGTTGTTGCTATGATCCATCATTAAAAAAAAAAAAAAAACCTTCATGAGGTGTTTATCTTTCCAGAGAAGAGTATCTTGGCGTCCAATTCTATATTGTACTTTTTGTTTTGTATCTCAAAACTTGATTTCAGATTGGTTTAAAAAAATGGTTATGCCCACGGTGCATTCTCCTTGGACAATATTACTTTCTGTTTTGATACTGTTTATGCTGCTTTATTGATCATAGCAATGGATTTGAAAGTTTCTCATTCTTAAGCTATTTCAAGGGAACTAGCTGCTTTACCGGAATATATTTGCTCATCTTAGTGATCAATGAACGTGCCAATTTTGATGAGAAACAAAATGGTACTATTTGGTGCTAACGAGAAAACCTGTGTAATTAAGTTTTTTGCGCATAAAATGATTGCAGTATTGAGGTTAGAAAGTTAACAGTAGCGGTAGCACACCATTTTTGGTAGATAGGTGGAGGTGTAGAATGTGATATTTTTTTCTTGTATGGGTTAACTTTACACACAAGGTATAAATTTTGGTTATTTGGTGTAGCGTGGGCACTGTTTTTCCTTTTTATGATTGTTTATTGATCTTGGAGCTGTTTTGTACTTTTGAAGTGTGACATTTGATCGTTTTGTACTCTTTCTATATGTAGTGGTTTTCCTCATCGGATCTCATACTTCTGAGTCATTTTGTTTCTCAGGCAGAGTGGATGGCCCCAGAAGTGCTAAGAAATGAACCTTCAAATGAAAAGTATGTCCGATAACCATGTTACCCAACTGATAATTTAGAATAATGATGCAGTAGAGCAATTATAAAATGCCAAAAATTAAAACTTTCTGGTAAATATAGGGTGTCGGTTTTACAAATAGATTCATTCAGTGTATTTTGGTATATGATTGATGATGTTCGATTATCAATTGTCCCCTGCAGATGTGATGTTTATAGCTTTGGTGTCATACTATGGGAGCTCTGTACTTTACAGCAACCATGGGGAGGAATGAATCCAATGCAAGTCGTTGGTGCTGTAGGTTTTCAGCACCGTCGTCTTGACATACCAGAGGATATGGATCCAGCAATCGCAGACATTATCAGGAAATGCTGGCAAACGTGAGTTTCTGTGGTGTTTCATTCTTGAAGTCACTGATTTTTTTTGCATGTCATGCACTTTTGGAAGGTCCAAACAACATAGACGACTTGTGGATAGATTCTTCATTTTCCTTTGTTCTCTACTTCTAAACTTTCGTCAGGCCTCTTGCCTGGTTATAATACAACAAAATGGTTCATATAGCCGACCTCAACTAAGTCATGATTTGAGGTATAGTTGGTTGAATGATTGATTGCTCTTTTCCTATATGCAGAGATCCAAAGTTGCGGCCTTCATTTGCCGAGATAATGGCTGCTCTGAAACCACTACAAAAGCCTATTACTAGTTCACATGCACCAAAACCACCGGTTGCCAGAGGTCAGCCATCGCGAATCTTAGAAGATCCAACTGCGGAGCAGCGCTAATACTGAAGAATGCAAATAGATATATTTTTCATGAAGGTCCAAATTTGAGCACAAGAAGCTGCAGGAAGACATCAAAGAACCTGATAATCACATAATACTTCATATTTAAGCCAATTGTGATTCTTTTGTTTCATCCTTTTAGTATTTTTAGCAGTGTTTTGTGTATCTGTCCCCCCTTGTGCATTCATGTTGATTCTCTCTTTTGTAATTAAAAAAAAAAGAGTTGCTTAAAAGAAGTTCAAGCTCTTTTGTTCAACAGTAATCCTGGCATACCTGATTAGTGTTTTAGGTCATCATTTAGATTTTGTAGCTATAATTGAAACATTGTGCAAATATAACTCTTGAGACCGACAAAATATTGGACCATTAAAGGATGAATTCAATTTTAAGCGCTCATTCTATGAGTTCATATGCAATCTGTCACATTTTTTGCGGATTGTTATACAAAATTATAAGAAAAATAATATAATTAGGCAAAGATATGATATGTATTTACATTATATAAGTATAGTTTGAAAAAATTATAATTTATAGTTATAATTAGGGTTTTATTGCTATTTTCTCTCTCTTGGCACTCTCGCCTCCTCTTTCTGTCTAATTTTTTTTGCTAGATATACAATTACATATGTATATTGACTGTATATATATAATTATTTTGACAAATATATAGTCAAGTCGACAGATATACATATACAATTTGCCTCTCTCCACTATTTGCTCTCTTTCGATTTCGCTTGTCGCTTGCCTCTTACCTCCAACCTCGCTTGTCAGAAATACAAATGCATATGTATATTAGTTACATATATATAATTATTTAATGGATATACACATACATTTTATTGCCTCTCTCCTCCTTTTTTCGATCTCACCACCTCTCTCTCCCCTCCCGGTCACATAAATTATCTAATGCATAACTATTTGACCATATTAAGTTTCCATCTCAGGCTATTTATGAAAATTTCCCAAAATTATACTCCACCATTTACTAAATACTTGCCCTATTATACTGTAATTTGAAGGAAGGAATCAAAATTGATATACTAGATAGATAGATAAAGAAGAAAAAAATTGGACAACCAAATCCTAAACCACACAAAAAGCAGAGGACAATAATAGTGGTGACGTAGTACGTATTGAGAAAATGGTCAAATATAGTACCATTACATCATTTTTAAGAAAAAAAAAAGGACAGAGAGACAGGAATTGTGTATTAATGGGGACAGTTATTGACTCCCATTTCTTGGGCATAACAGCCATTGTTACAGTATGTAAAATCAGCTCTTTTTTTTAATTTCCTTTATTGCTCACAATTTACAAACAAATTAATTTATGCTTGTTGCAGGTGGTTTACCAATTAATATTTTTTATAATAACAGCACTACTCAAGTTTGATAAGGTCACAGACTTTGCAGGTAACAACTTCCTCTTGTTTCCCTCCAATTTTGATAAAAGTTTTGTGTATCTGAATTCACAATTAAGGTTTTATAGATATTTAGTAAATTTCTTAGTAAGTCAATCACATAAAATATGTTATTTCTTTTGATTATAAATATAAACTCAAGTAGAAAATGTCGGGGGTTTTACGGCTGATTGAGGCAAATGCATATAGTTAAAAGGAAATGACATATATTATGTGATCACTTTAACTAATATGTGCAAAGCTTTTTCAAAATTTGAGTTGAAAGTGTCTAATTGGAATATTTTTAGTAGGAGTTGAGGTGTTATTGAAATAGGATTTGCGTCTAAATCGAATATACTGATAAATTTAAGTGGTTGGTTAACATTAAGGTTTACATAAACTGGCTATGTTATATTCACACTTCAAAAGGGTACTGCTAAAAGCAGCCAAATTATGATCTCTGATTTTTACTAGGAATACTTTTACTAATAGTATTGTCTGTCATTTTCTTCATCTGCACACAGGCGGTACAAATTTCATTGTGCTTGCATTATTAACTTTGATACTAAAGGGTTCATGGAATTTTCGACAGGTATGTTTTTAGCTTAATATCTGATTTAACAGTGTTGAATATGGTTCAAGTTACTTTTGATGCGTGTTAAGTAATTCCATAACGGACTTGTCAGCACTTATTCTGTTGTCCCATGTACTGTTAGTCAGTTAAGATGGGAATTTTACATTCAACTAGCAATTCTATGCTTCACTTTGAGAATTTCTTGTTCTGAAGAAGTCAATTGTTCGAGTTTTTAAGCTTTTGCTGCACATCTTGGTGGCATTCTGTGCATATTTAGATCAAGAATGAGTTTAATTACATAATAAAGCATGCCCAAAGTTTATTGCTGAGTTAAAGAGGCAGATCCAAAATTTGAAGTCTATTTCTTTCTTATTCTTTCAGGTGGTTTTGTCTGTGTTTGTCGTGATATGGGGCCTTCGTCTGGGGCTATTTCTATTGATGAGGTAAAACCACCATCTATTGTATGGCATTAGTAAGTTTGAGAAGGAGACAATTGCTCTTTTCATATTAGATCCTTGTTCTTTCATATAATTCCAGAAGCGTAAAAGCCATTGTTTCCGTGCTCTAGTTGTGTGTATACCATTCTGCTTTTGTAACATTAATGTTTCACTGTCTGTACAATTTGAAACAACCCTATGATTAATACTCTTAGGGGTCATTTGGTTGACAACATGTTATCCAAGGAAACTTAATCCCGGGATAAGTTATCTCACCAATATATGGTGGGATAACTTATCCCATCACTAAGACAAAAATGTTGGGATAAATAGTCCAAGGTTTACCTTATACTCCAACCAAACATGAGAGATAAAATAATCCTATATTTTATCCAGAGATTATTATAGCTTATACCTCACACCAAACAGTCCCTTAGCATTACCTCCTCCATGTTGAACTTCCCATCGCAATGTCTTCGCAGATTCTTTACAGCACAAGTACTATCTATCCTTTACTTCTCAACTTCATATACTATTATAGGCTTTCTCTTGCACTTTTTAGGAGCAATCCTAATTTGTCAAGGTGCCAACCAAGTCGGAAAGCTCACTTTTCTTCGAGAAAAGATAATGCACACTTCTTAAGGTGGTTGGTGCATTCCATGATGATGCAGGCTTTTGAGTGATAAATAGAGAAAATAAGAAAACTCAATCTTGCAAAAGTGATATGATATTCAAGTTTTGCTTGATAACAAAATTCTTGTGTTCTGTAGAAAAACTAGAGTGGAATGCTTTTTTAACATATCTTACAGCCTCTAGGAATTTTCCTTTTTCCTTCTAATCAGGATATTACAATGGGGAGAGGATAGGCGTTTTGATGATAAGCGTGATAATCTTTTGAAACTGGCAATATTTTGGATATTTCAGGTTCATTTTCCTTTACCAAACCATTATAACAAATTATTTTGCATTTTGTGGGCTTATGTTTACAGCAAGATAGGATTTTTCTCACTTAGTATGAAACAGAGTTGAATTTTCATTACAGGCAATCTGGGTATGGACTGTGAGTTTACCAGTAACAGTTGTTAATGCAAGCGACCACCAGCCATCGCTTCAGGCAGTAGACATCATTGGTTGGATTATGTGGTCTATTGGAATTTTAGTTGAGATTATAGCTGACCAACAAAAGTTGGCATTCAAAAACTCCCCAGAGAACCGTGGAAAGTGGTGCAATGTTGGACTTTGGAAGTATTCACGTCATCCAAACTATTTTGGCGAGGTTATACTTCCAATCCTCTCTTTTTTAATGCTGTGATATATAGAAAGTATTCTTAATTTGATATCCTCGGGATGGAACATGCTTGATAGAAAAGTCATTGCTTCAGTGCTGAGGATCAGTGCATGCACAACCATTACATTGGCACATAGATGTTTTGATCCCTATATTATCGCACTTATCTTCATTAAAAATATTCCCGTCACTCAAAAGTTGAGACCCTACTTCCCTTTCCGGTTAGTAGCAAACTAGCAATATTATGTTCATTTTTCTTAAATAGACGTATTTTCCCTCCATATGCTTTAAGATTAGAAGTACATGATACATCTAAATCTTTCTGTAAAGTAATTTTCAGCTCTACTATATGTTACATTTTTTGGAATACCATATATATTTCAACTTTCTCTGACCAATCAACATAGGACTAGTAACACAGGACGATAGGAGTAATACGAATTCATAGCAACAAGTTGTCATCTTACACAGTGCTGCTCACAAACCAAATTCTGAAGCTTACAGCTCATCGGAATTTCCATCACTCAACTTTTTATTAACTTTCCGTGATGTGTTTATTCCATGTCTTGAGCAGTGATATAGCATAGAACTGGTATGTTCTGTAGAGAGCAAGAGTAAAGGAAATATGAAGACGGAGATAGAAAATAAATAAGAGGAAAGTTAACAGTAGTTCCATATATATGTTGGTGATTCAATAGGTCACTGGTGCATTTCTTAAATAAATATTCATATTAAATGGTGGTTGCGTACGTCACTCGACCTACATTCTTATATGCATGGAGGTCGAAAGGATAAAAGGCTGAGGCAAATCAAGAGTAAGAACTTTCAATTTTGGCTATCCATGTAATTAAGGTTCTCCATATGACAAGTCTCGTGTTTCACATGAAAAGTGCGGAAATGCTTATTTGGATTCTTGATGTCTTTATTTCTTGGTTATATTTTCTTCAGATCTTTCTATGGTGGGGAATATTTGTGGCTTCAACACCTGTGCTGGATGGTGCTGAATGGCTCGTTGTGCTTGGACCAGTATTCTTAACGTTGTTGCTGCTTTTCGTTAGTGGCATTCCCTTGCTTGAGGTGCTATCGTTGACTTGTTGATTCGATCTCTTACATGCCCATTCGAGCATGACCTTATACCATTTAAGTGTACTGTTAACAGGAATCAGCAGACAAGAAATATGGAAATGTGGCTGAAT
The DNA here is from genome assembly GCA_025774065.1 of Solanum ossicruentum. Classification (NCBI taxonomy): domain Eukaryota; kingdom Viridiplantae; phylum Streptophyta; class Magnoliopsida; order Solanales; family Solanaceae; genus Solanum; species Solanum ossicruentum. Next base: position 18,556,491 of record JAOTQR010000092.1, on the reverse strand, counting down.
ATATTATATATAAGGACACAACAAGGTCAGTTCATAATTTCTCACTGGAGTTCCCCCTGATTGTTGATTAAAGATAGTAACAATGACTTTAAATAATGATCGTTTCAGCCCTCTCATTCTGCTGCCTCCTGGATTATATGGAAAGCTTCCGTCATGGTTCAAAACTCTATTCCTTCTTGAGTTTCCTCTGTACAGCCGCAATCTTTCCCAATAAGAGCTAAGCTGGTAAAACTTCAATCTTCTACTAAGGAAATTTTTTCATCTCTCTCAATTTTTCCACAGCATTATTTGTTATATGATTCTTAAGGTTTTTATCGTTCAATTAAGGAAAACGTTCACTTTGAACTTGAGGAAAGGTGACTTCAAGTGCTTTACAGTTTGTTAGTAGATATAATATCTACATTGGTTTTTGCTCGGTGAAGAGCCCCAAATTTGTAGTATTAGATTCCAAGCTTTAACTTTTCGGAGTTTCCAATTACTAAAAGTTCACAATTGATTTGTTCCTTGTCCAAAGATGATAATACCACATGACACAGATTGAAAGAAATATAAAGATGATGAGTGTTGACAAACAACAACAACAACATACCCAGTAGAATCCCACAAGTGGGCTTTGGGGAGGGGGTGATGTACGCAGACCTTACCGCTACCACATAGAGGTATGAGGTAGAAAGACTGTTTCCTGTGAACCCTCATCTCAAAACCCAAAGCAGAGAAGAACTAGATATGACAATTAAAAAAAATGTAAAAATGAAAAGAGTGGTAAAGTAGCACACAATACGATATATATTGCGAACACAAGATTACCCCTGCCCAACTAAACCTACTATACCCCAGAATTGTGTCAATAATATTTACCTGAACTAGTTTAACTGCTGCGCATACCAGTTCTAGCGCAAAAAGGGAAGAGAATAATGGCCAGATGTACAAATAATCAAAAATATTTTCATCAGATTTTATCTGTCTGTTCAGCGACAACAGACTGCTTCAACGAGCTCCCATTCGTTTCCTCCCTCTTTTCTTATGCTACTTGCCTCTTTCCCTCCCTTTCTCTCCTTTACCTTGCTCCATTTTACATGCACAACTTATCTAACATAACTCAGGATCCGAAGCTAAAGTAAAGTGATCTATATGTCTTCATTTCTCCAGCACACTATCAATGACTCTTGTCTTTTCGGCCTCTAAATCTTGAACAATTACAGTTGCTATAGACCTACCCTTCCACAAGAAATCAATAAAAGTTGGGAGTAGATAGTTCTTATATTTGGGTTTTATGGTTGTATACTGAGACGAGGCCATGGGAAATGTGGTGGGGAAAATCGGCTTGTAGTATATTAAGATTTGTCAAACAAACAGAAGGGATCTAAGTCTTAACTAACGGAGATTCTGTCTTAACATGTTTGCTTTCTCTTTCCAATATCATGAGAACAGAACAACTCTTGATCCTTTGATATACTTTAGATTGTTTCAACTTGCAAATACGATTGCCTTGGTAATCTGGTGCCTGCACGTCTGATTTTGCTCAATTATTTGCTACATTCACCTTTATGTTTATGACCTTCTTATGAAAATTTGATATTCTTTGCGAGGTACAGAACTGGCCAGCAATGAGGCAACAGTGCTGACTGGAAAATGAAGTGACAACTGGTTAATTCTTCGGTATCTGGTCTGCGTAATATTTTGTCACCTTGCTCAATGCGTCCATACTGTCACCCTGCTCAATGCGTCCATACACACCTTGCATTGAGAACTGCATCTTGTCCGATGAGTTACAACTGAATTCTCAACTACATTCTTAACAGTTATAGTTCTTGTTCTTCTTTTTAGTTCATATTGTTTATTCTCATCGCTAATTGTGCATTTATATTAGTCATTGTGTTGTTACTTTCTTTTTGTCATTGTAACTTGAATGTCTTGATCAACAAATACTTGGCAAAATTCATGTGCTTGTTAGTGTTATTTAATTTGATAATTTCCCCTCCTTACTATGATTTATTACTTTTGTTGTTCTTTTCTTACTGCTTCTACAGTCGAATGGAGCTAAAGATAAAATGACTCTTTAAACTGTCTGCACTTCTTTTAATTGTGAAGTAGCAGTCGACGCTCATGTCATCCAGAAACAGTCGATCAGACTGCGTACATCCGACTTCTCTTTATCCCACAATGAGCGAGAGCGTTTGGGGCAATGGGGTAATGTTGTTGTTGTTGTTGTTCTTTTCTTATTGCCTAGACTATAACCCCCCAAAAAAAAGGAAGACTGAAGAAGAGGAGATTTTTGAATAATATACACAAAGTTGGATGATTACTTGTAAAATTTACTAAAGAGATCTACCATAATTATAAGCCTTTTAATGTTATGTAGGCAGGGACGGAGCTACATTCACCCTACCCAAGGGTGGTTAAATGAATATCTTTTATCGGAAAACTTTTCGAATATATAGGTTAAATATAGATATTTTAATATA
>JAOTQR010000092.1:18492570-18529076 GCA_025774065.1 Solanum ossicruentum | reverse complement strand
TTTCGAGAATTGATTTGCTTAAATTAATTGAGATTAGATTGATTCTCGATTTTCGAAACAATTTTCAATTTTATTTTAAAATCGGTCATTTTTCGTTATAACAAGTAGCATGGGGATTTAATTGTACATTTCGTTCTTTCCATTAACAGTAAAAATAGAAACGATCCTTTTCCCCAAATCCTCTTCTTTTAAATCATTTCTTCCTCAGAGCTCAAGCTATCAATATGGTATCAGAGCAACGTCTGATCTGAGAAGATCAGACTCACGAACCTTCTAATCGAAGCATTGCCAGAGCTTAAAGAAATCGGAGATGGCAGATATGCGTCCCTCTTCAACTGGAGCTTCGACTGATAGACTCGATGCAGTGGAGAAGAACAGAAATCATCCTCTGTATCTTCATCCGTCTAACACGTCTGGAAGTATATTGACTTCGGTTCAGCTCACAGGAGCTAAAAATTACTCACTATGGAGTAAATCGATGATGATTACATTCCGAGCTAAGAGCAATTGGGATTTGTTCTCGGAACATATAGAAAGTCTCATTATAAGCCTGAATTAGAAGAGCAATGGGAGAAATGCAATGCATTTGTGCTTGCATGGATTATGAACACAGTGTCAAAGGAGCTGTTAAGTGGAATCGTTTATGCTACAGACGCAGTAATTGTTTAAGCTGATTTGAGTGAGAGATTTGACAAGGTTGATGGATCTAGGAGCTATCAATTACATCGAGAAATCTGCACACTGAGTCAAGGTAAATCTCCACACTAAGTCAAGGTAATAGTTGCGACTGTTTGCCTTTTTAATGGGATTGAATGAAGTGTATAGTCATGCTTGTAGTCAAATTCTTATGATGAATCTTTTGCCTAATGTGAGTAGAGCTTATGTCATGATAATTTCTGATGAGAGTCAGCATGTGGCTGTTGGATCCAAGAAACATGAAGAGGTAAATGATTCTATGGCACTGTATGCTGGAAAGGGGAACTACTATACAGGAGGGGGATCTGATCATGGCAAAGGAAAAGGAGATGATTATGCAGGAAAAGGTAGTAGCACAGGCAATTCTAATATCCATAAGCAGAAAAAGAACTGAAATTTGTTCTGTCATCATTGTAGGATGAATGGACATACTAGGGACATTTGCTACAGGCTTGTTGGTTGTCCAACTGATTGGAAGTACAAGAAGAAGACTGGACCAGCATCAACTAATATGACACAGAATAATAGAATGCAGAGAATTCATGACACAGTGAATCATGTGGTCATTTCCAAAAATGAGATGATGGAATTGGGGGATAAATTTGCTCCTGTTGCTCATATGATGAAGGAAAGAAACATTGAGTCCACACAACCTGTCTTTACTCCAAGACAGTATAGCAAGGTCTTGCACATGTTGGAGAAAGAAGAAGCAAGTTCAAGCAAGAAACTAGATAACATGGGAAGCATGGCAAGTATGATTACCATATCCAATGCTTTGTCTAATGATAGCTCACAGATCAAAGTTGAGAAAGGAAAGGAAAATTGAATAGTCGACTCAGGTGCAACTTATCACATGACATACAAACTAAATAAGCTTTGTCACGCCTCTTATTGTGTCAATAAAGTTGTGCATTTACCCAATGGTGAGAGTGCACAAGTATTACATACTGATTGTTGCAGCACAAGTGATGGCAGTGTATTAGAAAATGTATTGGTGGTTCCTATATTCAAGCATAATCTGCTTTGAGTGTCTAAATTAATAAGGCAATTAAATTGCTCAGATAATTTTTTCTCTGAGTTCTTTATGCTTTAGGACCTCTCTAATGGAAAGGTGAAGGGGATTGATAAAGAGATTGATGGATTATACTATCTTCTTGCTGCAATACAATGTGAGGAAAGCAAAAAGAATCAGACAGTACTGATGACACAGGATTCCTGCTCAGACAAGCTGTTGTGGCACAATAGATCAGGCCATCCTTCTATCCAAGTGCTACAACATCTGTTCACAGATAGTAGTTTTAGTGATAATAGTAATTGTAATAAGTGTTCTGCCTATTCACTTGCAAAACAAACTAGATTGTCTTTCACTTGAGTGTATCTAAGGCACGGAATGTTTTTGCCTTGATTCATCTTGATGTATGGGGACATTATAAGATTACTACTCTTAATGGCTTCAGATTTTTTCTTACCATAGTTGATGATCACTCAAGAATGTGTTGGTTGTAGCTACTGAAATTGAAAAGTGATGTGTTTTCTGTGTTGAAATCCTTTTTGACCTTGGTGCAGACTCAATTTAGTAGGAATGTTAAGAGGATAAGGACTGACAATGAGACTGAATTCTTTAATAATGAGTGTTCCAATATGCTGACATCTCTTGGTATTGTTCATGAAAGTAGTTGCCCATATACTCCACAACAGAATGGAGTGGTTGAAAGGAAACACAGACATATACTTGAGGTAGCTAGAGCAATCAAATTTCAAGGTAACATTCCTATCAAATTCTGGGAAGAGTGAGTATTGTCAGCTGTATATCTGATCAATAGACTCCCTACCCCAGTTCTGAAAGGAAAATCTCCTTGTGAACAGTTTCATGGGCACAAAGCAGGTCTTGATCACTTAAGAACTATAGGTTGCTTGTACTATGCTACTAAGATAATCAAACAAAATAAGTTTTCTCCTAGACCTGAGGCTTGTGTACTGATGGGGTATTCATCAACTCAGAAAAGGTATCTGTTATACAACTTGCCTCAAGGAAAGCTTATCATCAGCAGGGATGTTCTATTCAAAGAAGATGTGTTCCCTTTCAAGCAGGTGAACAACAGACAGAAGCCAATATTTGCTGCTGAGGCTATTGCAACATCAGATGATCTTCCCATTTGTGATAAAGATAAAGAACTGTCTGTGCCCATTTCTGCAGATGATATCTACCAGGGTCAGCAGATATCTCTGATAAAGGACCTACTGCTCAGCTTGATAATGCCACTAGAAGAGTTGAGGAAGTTACAGTCAGGAAATCCGCCAGAAATTCTCACCTTCCTATTTGGATGAAGGACTATGTGACAAAGCCAACTAAAGCTCATCACTACTCTTAGAGTAACTATGTTTCTTATGACAACATATCATCTAAGTACAATGCCTACTTATCTATGTTCTCTACAGAGGTTGAGCCAAAGACATTTGAGGAAGCAACTAAGGACAAGAGATGGATACATGATATGTTGTAGGCAGCACAAGCCCTAGAAGAAAATGGAACCTGGAAGATAGTTGCACTACCTGAGGGAAAGAACATTGTTGGTTGCAAGTGGGTATTCAAGATTAAATACAAAGCTGACAGTCAGATTGATAGGTTCAAAACCAGATTAGTGGCCAAAGGGTATAGCCAAGCTAAGGTAATTGACTACTAGGAGACATTCTCTCCAGCTGTTAAGATGACAACAGTCAAGTCCATTATAGCATTAGTTGCTGCTCAGAACTGGAACATCTTTAAGATAGATGTTTTTAATCCATTCTTGCGAGGGGATCTACTTGAAAAAGTATATTTGGAGCTGCTTAAAGAGTTCTACAGTACTGAAAAGGGCAAGAATCTTGTATGCAAGCTAGTGAAATCTCTATATGGACTTAAGCAGGCCTCAAGGCAATGGAATGCCAAGTTGACTAAAGCATTGTTGAGCTCAGGCTACTCACAGAGTCACCTAGACTACTCTCTCTGTTCACAAAGAAAGGGGATGATAGACTGGTGATAGTCTTGGTATATGTTGATAATCTACTAATCACAGGTAATGATGTAGGGTTGATAGAGGAGACTAAACATGTTTTGCATAGTCACTTTAAGATCAAGGACTTAGGTGAACTTAAATATTTTTTAGGCATTAAGTTTATGAGATCAAATAAGGGAATACTGATGAACCAGAGGAAGTATGTACTTGAATTGATAGCTGAAGCAGGATTAGGGAATGCCAAGCCTAACATGACACCACTGGAATGTAATCAAAGACTAACTAGTACAGAGTTTGATCAAGAAACTCTGTATGAAGACATTCTAAGGTATCAAAGATTGGTTGGCAAACTGCTCTATCTCACCATTACAAGACCAGACATAGCCTTTGTTGTTCAGTTGCTGAGCCAGTTCATGCAAAGGCCCAAAATATCACATTAGCAAGCTGCTTTAAGAGTGATCAGATATATTAAGTTTGAGCCTGGAAAAAGGCTGCTTATAAGCTCCAATCAGGAATTCCAGCTAAAGGGGTACTGTGATGCAGGTTGGGTTGCATGCCTCAACACAAGAAGGCCAGTCACTGGTTTTATTCTGAAGTTTGGAGATTCTCTCATTTCCTGGAAATATAAAAAACTACATACAGTGTCTAAAAGCTCCACAGAGGCTGAGTACAGGAGTTTGGCTGCACTAACAACTGAGGTAGTGTGGGTTACTGGTTTATTCAAAAAGCTGGGAGTGAAATTGATGGAACCAACCTTCATCTATTGTGATAGCAAATCAGCATTGCAAATCACTGCCTATCTAGTGTTTCATGAGCGTACGAAACACATTGAGATAGATTGTCATTTTATTAGAGAAAAGATCCAGAAGGAGCTGATCAATACCATCTACATCAACACCAAGAATCAGCAGGCCGACTTGCTCACCAAAGCATTAGGAAGAACACAACATGACTTCCTATTAATCAAGCTTGAATCGTTGAACCTCTTCAATACATCTAGCTTGAGGAGAGTATTGGAGAAATTAATTAGTTGACAAATTGATTAGTTAACTGATAGATTAATTAGCTAACTATTCAATTAATTAGTTTCTTAGTTAGTTAATTAGCTAGTTGAGGATTAGTTGTGGTGCCAATCCCATGGAATGCACCCACATAATAAGTAGCATGGGGATTTACTTGTACATATATATTGTACATTTCATTCTTTCCATCAACAGTGAAAATAGAAACAATACTTTTTCCCAAATCCTCTTCTCTTAAATTATTTTTTCCTCAGAGGTCAAGCCATCGACAGTTGAGGAATCAAAAAATTTCAGGAATATATTAAAACGACTTTGAATATTTCTAAGCACAAAGCTCTTTTTTCCATTTTCTCTAGAGGTGTCACGTCAATTTTCAGCCAGTGCCATGTTACTTCCATTTTCTAAGGCAAACTGAAAAAATAAAAATAAAAATAAAATCCTCACTTCGAATTTGATAATTATATTAGAATATGATTAATCGAATTCATTCCGCATAAAATTCTATTTTGGAAAAAATGCTAAGACACAATGTGATGCAAGCATAAAAGGATTATTAATATTGTAATTTTTATGCTCTATGAGTATTGATTTGTATCAACGAATACAATATTTCAAATATATTAAGAAATATATTTGTATCAACGAGTAAATTTGTCTCAGTAGATATAATTGTATCAAGTTTTATTAGATTGTATCAACAAATACAATTCATATTGCTCTCTTTGTCTCATTTTAATTGAATTTGTAATAAAATATACACATATTAAGAAAGATATTCAAAAACAAAATTTAACCATACTTTCCATTAATAAAAATAATTTAAGCATTTTTTAAAATGTTAGCAATATATACATTTTTAGATTGTCTATTCCTTTCAGCTAAATTATTAACCGTTGATGAACGAATAGTCATCATATCCAACGGCTGTATTATCATAAAATTCTTACCATTAAACCACATAAATTTTCAATCTTTTCACTTCTCCTTTTTTCTGATTTTCTTCTCCCCTACCAAAAGTCTCCAACAATGGCCGAGACCCCTTCAGTCCCTGCACCAACCGGGTCGGATCCTGATTACTGGTGCTACCAGTGTGAGACACGGGTTGCCGTCGAAACCCTACCGGATCTTCCCGATGTCATTTGCACCAACTGCAAGAGTGGCTTCGTCGAGTCCGTACCCGCACGTGTTGTTTCTGTCTCTTCCGTCGTGGCTGCTCCCGATCAGATCGATGACCCTACTTTCGGCAATCAGTTCATCCAGGTACTTCGTCTCATCGCTGAAGCAGCGCGTGACAACGACGCGCCACCTCCCCCGCCTTCTGAGCACGCTGATCCTTCCGATGACGATTACCTCCGTGTCGAGATGGATGGTTGGGGGAACGACGACGACGATGATGATGAAGAGGAGGAGGATACTGAAATCGAGGTTAGAAATGGCGATGACGGAGAAAATCGGGGGAATCGGAGCCAATCTGAGGATGATGACGACGATGATGATGGTGATGAGCATGAAGAAGTAGAGAATCGCGATGAGGATGAAGAGGATCTTCGGCGAAGGCGAAGGGATGTGTTCCGTCTCCGGCTACGTGACTTCGCAGTCAGAGCCTCCAATCGGCGCAGCCGGATTCTTGACTGGGCAGATATTCTCATGGGACTGGAAGACCACTCTATTGAGCTCCGATTACAAGTTCCCGATGGCGATGGCTACATTGGGAACCCTGGCGACTATGTGGACACAGCGGGTTATGAAGCTTTGCTGCAAACCCTAGCTGAGAGCGATAGCGGAAGACGAGGAGCTCCACCAGCTTCCAAGAGTGCAATTGAGAGTCTTGATACATTGGTGTTCAAGGAAGAGCAGGAGGTAATGACATGTGCCATTTGTAAAGATGTAGTGAGTGTGGGCGAGATGGCAAAGAATTTGCCCTGTGGTCACGGTTACCATGATGATTGTATAGTTCAGTGGTTGGGTTCGAGGAATTCTTGTCCCGTGTGTAGGTTTGAACTGCCCACAGATGATCCTGAATATGAAGAGGAGAGAAAGAAGCGAGGAGCATGCGTTACTAGCAGTGGCTCTTCGAGCTCAGCTGCTGCTGCTGATAGTAGTCCTAGTTGCCTTTGATTGATGCTTGGTGGTAAACTCAGCCTTTGATTGATGCTTTGTGGTAAACTCAGCCATTGGCATTCTTTTTAGCTTTGTTTCTTGCTCCCCCTTCCCCCCTTTTTTTTCTTTTTGGTATTTGGTGATTGTTTTCCAGTGTAATTCCACCCTCTATCCCCCTCTCTTGAATGTAATAATTTTCTTATCTTAATGCTGGTAAGAATTTGCCATTCCACCATATCATTTTTACTCCATTATTTGTGTAATTTTGTGAAAACTAAGTTTAAATGGAGACAGATTGGAATGGTTTTTATGTTTAGTCTTGTTTTAGAATCATCTTATCGGTTCGAAATGTAAAATGTGTTGCCAGTGGAGTGTAGAAAGGGCGTGGAGCTAGTATGGACTGGATTTGAGATGGAAAGTGCAAACAAAAAAGGCTGGAGCTACTTCCACAGCTTGGTTTCTTCTAAGTCGGCGAAGGAAAGTTGAATAGAAGTTCTGAAAGTCGTCACCATGTTGCTGGTGCTATTCAGTTTAATCACGTCTGAGCTATCTATTCTTAGTGATGTTTGTAAGTTTGTCAATGGCTGTTGGCTGGATGTAAATTCCTAGTATCATAAGGGAAGCGAGAGTGGTGAGTTGGACACCATTTGTCTTGCTGTTTCACTTATTAGATAGTGCAAGTAAATATTATAGCAGAAGTGTTGTACACGAGGCGATGTATTGTAGAAGCACCAAGTGGTCAATAATGTCATCATTCTAAATAAGAGGGAGTTCCCTTAGACGACCAAGGGTGTTCCTATCATTATGAAAAAATGATCCATGCACGGCTATTTAAGATTGCTAGCGGTGCTACAAACACATCGGCATCCTTTCCCTATTATATGCTTAGTTAAAAGTAATTCTGTATTCAATTGATTTGCTACATCTGCAGAAGTTTTCTGCAACTGAAGAAGAAAAAGGTACATTTTTCCTTTCTTCACTTATGGCGTTTCTTCTTTCCGCTTCTTTTCCTTTGTTTGTTTGGTGTTTTACTTCTTATCTTCTCCTTTTATGAGTTTTACTGTCATCACAATCTTTACTTGGAGGTTTTTGGTGAATTTTCTCATCAATTCTTTGGGTTATTCGACCTCAGGTTTGTGAGATGCAAAGTTGATTGGGCTTTCTCCTGAAATTAAAAAACCTACCTTTTCACTCCGGTGATCTATTCATAAATTTGAGACTGAAGTTTATAGATTTTGGCCTGTTCTAATTTTTCTTCAGTTGTTGTGTCTGTTGCGTGTTGCTTCTTCTTCCTCCTTTGTATGATATATTTTGTAGTTGCCTTTTCATAATTTGTTACGTTTATCAGTAAAATTTCACTGTACATCTCTTTGAAATTGATATATTAGGATTTCATATCTCATAATTTTATTGAGCTATAGCTTCAGATAAGTGGCCTGACTTAAACCGGTGCACTAGCATAGTTGAGTCTTTCTTTTCCCTTCTTCAAAATGAGGTTACACTTTCCTGTGAATTTTTGGGTAAATTTGTCTGCCATATATGTGTTCTCTAATTCAATATTGATAGCTTTAATGGTGTTTGCTGAATCTTTAAAGCAACACGTCTGATTCCAAATAAGATACTGGGTATCATCTGCTTGGCACTCAAATTCCCCGGCGCAAAGAAAACTGTAAAACACTCCTCAAGTTTTTGGCATTTTTGATTTTATACATTTTGTTTCTGCTTATCAGTTAAATGCAGCTTTAAAAAGAAGCAATGCATACACGTATGAACCCCAAGTACAACCTCCATTCCCTATTGTTGAGTGTTTGAAGTCTACATGACAGGAAATCGTAAAATAGATGCATGAGCTTTAGCTATTGTTGTTTTCACACCACACAGTCTATTTTGACCAATGAAAATATGGTGTACTATTATTATTGAATTTCAAATTTGAATATCGACGTAGTTGATTTATGGACACAATCTAGATTTCAGCACTACGTACAAAAATATTGTCCTCGTTAGCAACAGTAAATATATATTTCCCCATTGAGAAGTGCTAAATTTGATTAGTTTGAAATCAAATTCAAACTAGAGTAGCTATTTGGGAATTTCTTCCTATAATTTGATTTTTTTCCTTTCTTGACTTGGTCTGTAGATCAGCTATAGGATTTTTACTTTTCAATTCATATAGCTGCTTTTTTAAAAAAAAAAATTTAAAAAGTAGACACATGAACTAGTTGAAGTAGTTTGACATCTATTATATATGTATATTAACAATTATTTTTACCATATTCTGACAAAGAGGGTTTGGATGAACCCTCTAGAGATAAGTTGGCTCCATCACTGGTGTCCGCTATCTGTTTTGGGACTCGACAAATTTATTTCTTTGCCAAAAAATTTTTTTAGGGAGTAAAATGTTTTCTACTAAAAAATGAATTTATCGCAATATTCAAAGATAAAATCTTAATTAACGATGAATGAATACTTATTATGTCGATTTATTAAATTACATTTAGTACAAATTATTCCTTGTTCACCTAATTGTGAGGTTTTGGACCTAACTACTACACACATATGTCAAAGTTACTTCAAAACTGTTGGCGAATTTAATCAAAACGTACAGAAGGTGAAGTCAGTGAAGAAAAAAACAACCAATTTTTAGTATTCTTTTACGTGAGGCAAACAAATACTACTCTATATATAAAAATTTTCCAACTTTTTATTTTTGAGAAATTTTCGCATATAGCTTTTTAAAAATATTTTAATTATATTTCATAGTAATAATTTGAGTAATTACATTTTGTAATTATAGTTATAATAATATTTGTATAATTCGTATAATATTTATATACGTTTATATAATTTACTATATAATTTATAGTTTTTATATAGTATTTGTATATTTCACTATACAATTCGTGCACAAAGTTTGTATAGTTCACTATACAATTCAAAGTGTTTGTATATTCTGTTATACAATTTAATCCGCCACAACTTTTGTATAATCAAGCGCAACATTTATATAGATCGCACAAATTATACAATACTTTAACTGTAATTACAATTATATGTTTGCCGCGAATCGAAACTTATCTGCATTAATTTATCTGCATAAATTTTCCTTTATTTTTATCTAAAAAATTTATTTTCGTCTCGTTTCATATGATACCATTACTACTCACACAAGTAAAATATTTTTCTTTATTACAAGTGTCAAGCATGTGTCACAATTCAACAAACATCTTAATAAATAATGATTAACATGAACATTTTATTATAATATTTATATTAATTGATCTATAATTTCAAATTTGACAAATAATTTGAAGAATAAGCAATTAATATTGAGGGTAAATTTATAAAAATAGTAATTATTTTGATAAGTAATAGTGAAAAATCTAATTTTAGCTAATCTTTAGCCGTAGATTCTCAAATACTCTTGACAAGTTATTTTTTGGTAAAGTTTTGCTATGCTTATAGCCATAGATTTTGGAAGAAATACGTGACTTTATTAAAAAATATTAGCTCTCAACCCATGGTAATAATTAAATTGTGCATTAACTTTCCACTTGATTTTCGTATTAAATCAAATTTTACTACATAAATCTATTACGTCATTCTTATTTTTATGTTTTTCGTCGGTAAGAAGGAAGTGGAAAAGCAAAGGGCATTATAAAACTAATGCATTATTTTCTCAATCTTTAGGAAAATTGATTTAGGAAAATAAAAATGGACATGTTTTTTTTTATTATTTTTTTTGTATCTGTCTTTTCAATGTAATTGAGATTTTAAAACCCAAGGATTTCGAAATTCCCCCTTATAAATAGAGAATTCCAAGAGAGTCAAGTCTTTTCTTGATTGTTTCATTTTAGCCCCTATACCTTCTCTCTTCGTTGCTCTCACCATTTTCCGATTCTCCAGAGAACACAGTGGACTACAGAGTCTTCTTCACTCCAAACCAAGTTCTGCAATCTGTCAATCTCCATCAATGTTCTAGTCAAGCTTCACGCCCCTAATGCTTCTGCCATGGGGCTGTAAATCACTTCAAGAACAAGAAGAAGAAGAAGTAAGCAATAGCCATTACTAAACCCTAGGAATCATTATCAGCTAGTTTTCCGCAGATGGTGTTTAAAGCTCGATTTTTCTCATCAAAGAAATCCGACCCATCAAGCCCAGATGGATCTTCCGACAGTCCACGATCTCTTGGGTCCAATTCTCCGATCCGATCCGACAAGAAGAAGGCAAAGTCTGGTTCTACTTCCAAAGACAACTCTCCGATCACCCCATCTTCCATTTCAACTTTCAAAGATAAGAAAAAAGATGATAAAGGTAAAGAAAGTCCGAATACGAATTCGGCAAGAACCCATGAACCGGAGCTGAGACCGACGTCTGTATCAGTGTCGCCGATAGTGGCATCATCATTGGGGTTAAATAAGATAAAGACTCGATCTGGACCGTTGCCACAAGAGAGCTTTTTTGGGTATGCCAGCAGAGATAAGGGGAATTTACTTGGTTCTAGCAATTTGTCAAAGAATGTAGCTGGCGGCCGGGGAGATGGCGATGGGCCGTCGAGTTCTGTTTTGAGGAAGAGGGATGAGAGGAGGTCACTGATGGGTTCGGCGGAACATATAGATAACAGGAGCAATTCAGATAGTATGTCCTCGGAGAGCGGTCGGTCAAGGGATCAAAGCCCACATGTACCTGGCCCATCTAGGCTGCAGACTGGTGCATCATCTTCTGATGCAGGTGAAGTAGTTGTCTTTTATTACCAAAAGCTAACTGTAGTCATTTGGCAACTGGCTTGAGCTATGTACAGTTGATCTTTTAAAATGAATGTTTATCTGATTAAGCATGTAAAGATTGGTGAGTGCTGTGGTACTTCAAGACACCTACTGGCTTAATTTGTGAATACTATTAGTTGTGTTTGAAAGGCTAACCTTTTATCACTCGGGGAAGTAAAAATAGCAAATGCTGATCCAACTGGAAAATTCAGTAAAATAGGCTTAACGATCCAACACCTGAAACACTAGAGAGATGTCCTTAACTCTGTTTGAACTGTGTGATTTAATAGGTTATTCTTTGACTCACATTAGGAAACTGAATCATGCATTGGTGCAACGTGGGTTTTCATGGAGATCTTTATTGTTAGAATATCAATCATCTAATCAAATCGAACTATAGTTTATAGTTCTATTTTGATTATTTTGCATTCTAACATAAAATAAATCAAATTGAACTATATTATTTGACAAGGAGGTAGAAGCTAAGGCTAAATGAAATTCTTAGGGGGTTTACTTTCGAATAAAATATCTAGGTATGCAGAGTATTATTGTGCTATTTTTCAAGTGAGTAAATGTTCAATTGGAGTCAAATGGATGAATATGGGACCCTTGTTGTTTGCGGTAAAACTTGGTTTTGGTTTAGGATGCCACATTATTCTCGGTGATAGTTTTGTTGAGGTGCCTCCTTTGATTCGATTGATGTGTCAGTTAATAGTGATGGTTGTAGCTCCAACTATATTTCTCTTGAGTGAGTTTTCTTTAAGAACAGGGAGAACATGGCAGCTGCAGTGCCTCTCACCTTGTAAACTTTCCTTAATGTCATAGAGATTGAAGGAAAACTATGGAGGAATAAGATTTTGTTGATAATTTTGTCTTACACTATAACCCAACTTTTGTGGGTTGCTAATGCGAAGCATTGATATGTTTGGTTTCTGCCTTGTCACTTGCTTCCCAAGTAATTTCCACGGAATAGGAAACAAGGAATGAAGCAGCTGTATTTCTTCTTTAGAGATTCTGCTAGAGAACATAATTGGTTTCTTACTTGGCCTCATTTTTCTTTTGTGGGGGTTGGGAGGTTTACAAAGGGAAGTTTAGAATGGGTACGAGTGTATGGCAAGATCTTATCCTCCAAGGATGATCCTCATTGTTCTAAACTACTACATTGGCTAACATGAAGTGGATCAGTTAGCTTTCCGTGAACCAACAAAGCCCTGTCATGCCTGGTTGAACGCACAAAGCTCTGCCGTGGTTGGCACTTGGTTGAGTGCTGCATGCCATGCGTGCCATCTCGTGCTGTACTATTACTCTTGTGCGCAGTGATGGTCTTTCCCATGCATGTCTCCTTTATGGTATTCATCCCAGCTGTGCCATTGACATAGCTGTCCTGCCACGTCCTTGACATTCTAAGTGGCTTACGTGGTGCACCACACTCAGCCACCATAACTGATGACACCAATAAAAATGTATGGTAAAATTGGGGTGATGGTATGAATATTTTTGGCTTCAATTAGGGTGATGGTATGAACATTTTTGGCTTCTGTGCTGGCACTTGTTTCCAAGTTCTCTGGATAAAAGGAAATAAATGATTTAAAGACACCTATACTGGTAGTTTAAGAAATTTAGCATTCTATAATGTTTCTTCTAATTTTTTTAAGGCCAATAATGTTTCTTTTGAATTATGCTGACATAATAGTAATAAGAAAACATAAAACAGTTAACCTCACAGATCTCTGTTGGCCCCGTAGAATGATGACATGGTCAAAGATGCATGACAGAGTCAGGAGTGAAGCGTTGGCTGAGCAGTGATATCAAATACATTTCACCTTTTAGGTTCACGGAATCGTCATCCAAAAATAATAACTGCATACTGAGTTTAGATTAATTCACTAATGTTCTTAATTTTCAGGAGTAACTTTGTTGTTGCATTAGTTTGCATGTTTATCCATATTTGGTGTCTTTCCTAGTCTTCTGTGATACCAAAAGAAGCAGGAAGCATACGGAAACACCATTTCCATGATTAAATAGTGCTAAAAGCTTTTACATTCCTCACTTGTATTTTTTTTTGGGGGGAGAAAAGGTAACTTGTACTATAAATAATAGGAATCCTCCCGAAGTATACCAGTAATACTTACAATCAAAAACACATACTGAGACTTTCCTCCAATGAAATCATAAGTAATCTGAAATACTAGGGATATCCTCATCTTCTTGATGATATTCACATTTACACTAAAAATAAAAAAGAACCAAACAATTCAGCTTCATCTTCTCCATAGAGCAGCTCTTATTCTCAAAACACCTTTGGTTCTTTTCCTACCAAATAGTCCTCCAAATGCAAGCTGGGACAATCTTCCATCTGTCCTTGTGCCCCAACTGATTTCCATCCTATTCCAACATGCCAAAGCTTCTTTTATGTTCCCTGGCATAGACCAACTGATGCTCCTTGTGTGGATGAAAATCTGTCAAAGTTTCAGTCTCTCTGCAGTGTAAGAAGACTTGATTTATTGTCTTTGCCTCACTTTCACAAAAAATGCACCTGGAGCTCAACTGAGTACCCCTCTTCATAAGGTCATCCTGAGTGAGAGCAGCCTATCTTGCTTAACTTTCCGTATCATTTTCCACGGCTAGTAGCTTAGTTGAGTGTGTGCCCTCTGTGAGTTTCTATAAACTGATCCGACTGAAAATTCCCCTGTTTATTTGGAATCCACAATAGTTTGTCTTCATTGTTATTGAGGCCCTTGCATTGCTCTAGGATGTTTAAAAATTCAACCATCCTACCCACTCTCTATCATTTAAATGCATTGTGAACCTTAACTTCCAACTTGATCATCTTTCATCTCTTTAACAATGGCCATTTTCTGTAGACTCAAATTGAGCAGGTCAGGAAAGCTAACTTTGAGTGACTACTGTCCCATCCAAACTTCCTCCCAAAACAGGGTTTTCCTTCCATCTCTTATCTTGATTCTGCACTTGTTTATAAATTTTGGCCATAAATTTCTAATTGTCCTCCAAACTCCAGTGCCGTATTTTTGTTTTCCTACCTTGTTGATCCATCTCATCTCCATTGCATATCTAGCATTTATGGTATCTTTCCATTGTGATTGTTCTTGATATGAAAACCTCCACAACCATTTCATTAGCAAACTGTGATTCTGTAGCTTAGAGTCTCTTGTTCCCAAGCCCCCTGCTTTCTTGCTAACTACAACTTGATCCCACTTGATCAAGTGAAACGTGTGATTGTTTGGGTCACAATTTCCTTGCCAAAGGAAATTTCTTCTGATGGTGTCCAACTCATCTCTTACACTTGCTGCATAGGACACACAGATATTATGTAGGCAGGCAAAGCATCAAGGACACTTTTGATGAGAATAACTCTGCGACCTTGGGATAGATATCGGATTTTCCAATTGGCAAGCTTCTTTTCTCATTGCTCCAAATACGTTGTTTGAGATGCTTTTTGATTTGCTCGTCTCCCAAAGGCATTCCCAAATATATTTTGGTCAGTTCTCCAATCTTTCGTTCCAAAATATTTGCCATATTTTTCAATCCTAGGCACCTCATTAATTGGGTAAATGAAGCTTTTGCCCCGATTAATGTGTAAACCTGAGGTTGCTTCAAACAATATCAGTATGACTCTTGAAAACTTCAGTTTGTCTCTATCTGCATCGCAATGACGAACAAATACAAGAGAAGAATTTGCCTTCTTTTCTTGTATTTGTTCCTTGTTTGTTATTTTATTGTTTTAAGTAGGCTCTGCTTAAATCCTCTTCGGCTCCCAAGGACCTGTTCTCTTTTGCCATGCAGCATACTGAATCCCTATTAGCAGGCGTGTTTGAAAAGTCTCATGCAAAGTTAGTCTCCCATAGATACAACTCTGAAGAGAAATTGGCATTGGTTTGATAATGGACAAACATGGCTGATTCTCTCTCTCTCTCTCTCTCTCGATAAGTCTGGTAATCTCATGTTTCTGGCCCATACAGTATCATGGACGAGTTCTTCACGATTTTAACTAGTTGTACCTTATGCTTTGGGGCTCCCTTTCTTGGCTGATGGAACGTTGATTACCTCTATCTGCTAAGTATTTAGCAGTGCATTTATGGACAGATATGTAAATTGATCATTATGCATTTTAACAACTGAAGTCCAGTAAGGGCTAGTTCTCCTTTATTGCAGCAAGTAGTCTAGGAATTGTATGAGTGTCTTTGCTCTTAACCGTTTCTTTTTTTTTTTTGGGGGGGGGGGGGAACCTGGCTTTGCTTTTGACCATATGCAATATTTTATGTGGAAATTTGGCCGAGGCTGACAAGCGTTCATTTTCTTTCATTCAGCTTAAAAAAGAAAGCTATTTGTATGACTGCTAAAAGGTAACTGGCTTAATTATGTGTTATGGGAACTCTGATGAATATGCTTGGCCTTTGAAAGATTGATTTTATGAAAATTATACTTTTGAGAGTAATGCATGATATCATCCTAGAATTTAACTTCTACTTGATTGGTATTTTTATTGAAGTCTTGGTATTTTTAATGACTTCATTTAGTTGTTTTGGAGATATCAAGATATATATGTGGACTGCATTAGTGAAGTTCACATGGTTGCTTGAGGTGCAAGTTTTTTAATACTTTCTTATGTTTGATTGTTATACAGGCCGATTCAGTTCGTCCGGGGGCTATTCTGGAGGTCTGAGGAGCTCAGATGCTTGTACTCCAGAATTGAAGGTACAGAGGATTAAGCTGTTGCATATGTTGATTCTTCTCTTGCTATTGCATAATCATGACTCTAATGCTAGATGTTCTTTCTAGACATCTTTAGAATGCGACAACGCAAAGGAGTCTGAATCACCGCGCTTTCAAGCTTTACTCTGGGTGACTAGTGCTCCAAGGAAACGCTTTCCCGCAGATATAAAAAGTTTTTCGCATGAATTGAACTCCAAAGGTGTACGTCCTTATCCATTCTGGAAACCTCGAGGTTTAAATAATTTGCAGGTAAAATTCAACCTTTTCGCCATGTTCTTGAAGTTTGTAAATGATCAGCGTTCTTTTTGCAAGTGTTAATCAATATATTGCAATTTCAACAGGAGGTTTTAACGATGATTAGAGCAAAGTTTGATAAAGCAAAGGAGGAAGTGGATAATGATTTGCGCATTTTCGCAGCAGATCTGGTTGGAGTTCTAGAAAAAAATGCAGAAACTCATCCAGATTGGCAGGAAACAATTGAAGATCTGCTGGTTTTGGCTCGAAGATGTGCAATGACATCTCCTGGGGAATTTTGGCTTCAGTGTGAGGGCATTGTTCAGGAGCTGGATGATAGACGCCAGGAACTCCCCATGGGTACGCTAAAGCAGTTGCACACTAGAATGCTTTTTATACTTACAAGGTGCACACGATTGCTTCAGTTTCACAAAGAAAGTGGATTTGCGGAGGAGGAACCTCTGTTTCAGCTTCGTCAATCATTGCAGTCCATTGAAAAACAAAGAGACGGAAAGATGTCTGGTCCTCTGAAGTTCCCAAAGTTGCCTCCTACAAAAAAATCTTATAGTCAGGAACAACATGGCTCCGAATGGAAGAGAGATCAGGCTGTACAGCCAGGTGACCTTCCAACCTCGGAAGCTGAAACTGCAAAAAAAATGGATTCTCCTGGCAGTAGGAATCGGATGGCATCTTGGAAGAAATTTCCAACTCCACCTGCAAAAAGTCCCAAAGAAGCTTCTTCAATCAAGGAGGAGAAGATTGATAGAAGCATTGAAGCTTCAAAACCATTAAATGATGAAAAAGGACCGTCTGGTTCAGATTTAGCTACTATGAAGCATCCTGATATTTCTTCTGCTAGGGATTCACATGCACAATCTTCAGTTCCTTCTAAACACCAGCGTAATGTTTCCTGGGGTTACTGGGGTGATCATCCAAGTGTGTCTGATGAGAGTTCCATAATATGTCGCATTTGTGAGGAGGAGGTACCTACACTACATGTAGAAGACCACTCCAGAATTTGTGCAATTGCTGATCGTTGCGATCAAAAAAGTCTAAGTGTTAATGAACGCTTGATAAGGGTTGCAGATACTCTTGACAAGCTCATGGAGTCATTTGCTCATAAGGACACCCCGCATGCTGTTGGAAGTCCAGATGGTGCAAAAGTATCAAACTGTAGTGTAACCGAGGATTCTGAACTTCTCTCTCCAAAACTTAGTGACGGGTCTTGCAGAGGTTCAGAGGATATGCTTGACTGTCTTCCTGAAGTGGATAACTCTGTTTTCATGGATGAACTGAAAGGTTTACCTTCTATGTCATGTAAAACCCGGTTTGGACCTAAATCTGATCAAGGGATGACAACATCATCTGCTGGCAGCATGACACCTAGGTCCCCACTGCTGACCCCAAAGACCAGCCCAATCGACCTGCTATTGGCAGGAAAAGGTTGTCTCTCTGAGCATGATGATCTCCCTCAGGTAGATATTACTATGATTCTTCAGTATGTTTGCTGTTTAGTTCACTTCTTTTTGTCGATACGACTAAAAGAACTCCATTACTGCTAGCAGAGTTTGCATGCACTTGATGCTGTTGGGTGAAGGAACCCAGATTTTTCTTTTAAAGAAATGGATATGCAGATACAAAGCAGAACCTCTTCCATTGTGCTTTTCCTTCGTTTGTCTGTTCCTCCCTGTCCTCCGAAAAAATTCTTAGGAAATAAGAGGAGCATAAGAAGGAGGTACAAAGAAGAGAAATGGCTTTGACAGGGTTGGGGTGAAGGAACCCAGATTTTTTTTTTTAAATTCCCATTTTGCTCGCGAAGTTCTCCTCATGATTGAAGCTGACCCAGAAGTTGTGTATTCCTTCTTAGTAGATCTATCAAATTTTTTCTCAAAGAACTAATGAAATAGCATTTCCTACAATAGTTAAAGAGGTCAATACCAAAAAAATAAAAAAAACTGTTTGATGGGGTAAATTGCCAAAAGGTGAAAACATTAGTGTGCTCTGCATTCTATTTCCAATTTTAATATACAACTCAAGCATACATCATTTTATTTAATTATATTTCGTGGATAGTTTTAATTCTATTAGGGATAAATTTGCACAACGGTTGACTTCAATAGGTGCAGGATAATTGGTTTGACTTCTTTTAAAGCTTTGTTCTTCTTCTCTGTTGGTTATTTCCCTGGAGGTTTTGATTGACAGTTTTTTGTTACTTTTTCTAATGTTGCAGATGATTGAACTTGCCGATATTGCTCGATGTGTCGCAAATACACCTATAGATGATGATCGGTCTTTGTCTTATTTGCTCTCTTGCCTTGACGATTTAAAAGTTGTGACTGGACACCGAAAGTTAGATGCACTTACTGTGGAAACGTTTGGAACTCGCATTGAAAAGCTGATTCGGTAATTTGACCGACCTTATGTGTTATCCATTGTAAAGATATGACACCTAGGACTAATCCATCCCCAAAAGCTATAGCTCATGAGGTAGGTTTGTCCAAGTCCACATAAGTAGACCATCAGTCCATTCCAGCCAACGTGGGACTTTAACCTAGTCTAACACCCACCTTTATGCTCAGTCCCAACTACGGTGTGGTGTGGGAGCCAAAGCAGGGATGGACCTAGCTTTGATGCATGTAAAATATTACACTTGCACCTAACTCAACCTCAAAAGCTAGCTCATGAGGGAATGATTAACCAAAATCCATATAAGCAACCACCAATCCATTCCCCAATCAATGTGGGACTATAATCCACTCTAACATCTGTATACGGTTGGGGATACTCTCAAAAGAAAATGAAGAACAGTAAGAACCATGAAATGGTTAGGGGTCTTACGGGAGAAAACAAAGGAAGCAATCTTGCTTTTTTCTTTTTTCTTTTTTCTTTTTTCCTTCTGCTCCATCTTCAGAAAGTATCTTTAACTTGAGTTCACAACTTTCCAGGGAAAAGTATTTGCAACTATGTGAGATAGTCGATGATGACAAAGTTGATCTAACTAGCACCGTCATTGATGAAGATGCTCCCATGGAGGATGATGTTGTACGTAGCTTGAGAACCAGCCCAGTTCATTCCAAAGATCGTACGTCTATTGATGACTTTGAGATTATCAAACCAATTAGTCGTGGGGCATTTGGTCGGGTTTTCTTGGCAAAAAAGAGAACAACTGGTGATCTCTTTGCGATTAAGGTAATAGAGTAGTTTGGTGCTTGAGTTTTATTGATCAACATTCCTCAAATCATTCAGATTTCCTTTTGAAGCAATTTTCGCTTAATCTGTGATCAAGCACATCGAGAAACCCCTTCCACCATCCTGATTCCAGGCCTAGAGAAAATGAAAAACAATATCTGTCTTTAAGTGATAGATCCTGGCTCCATGTCTTTAACATCTGTTTCCGTGCTAGTCTCATATCTTGCAAACAAATATATCATGTAAATTTAGGGAGTTTATGTATAAGGATTACGCTACAATTTTGTTTTATCTTGCTACATTACTTTAACAAAATAACTGAAGGATCTTATGAAACCTCGATCTCCTATTGCTTTTGGCAATTTTGTCCTGTGACAAATTTAGTATATATGGATATCTACATGTGTATTACATGTACTGTTTTGAAAAGGATGTCTATGTATGGTTACAGTAGGAGGGGTGGGATTCCTCCATTTCTAACTGGAGGTTTCCTATTTTTGTCTTTCATGGTATATGCTTCTTTTGTTATGTCCCTTGGTTTCCTTATGACATCGTCTAATTAAGGGTACTTCTGTTCTCTGGTATCAAGTAAGAAATCCCTTGGTTTCCTTGTGACGTTGTCTAATTCAGGGTGGTTCTGGTCTCTGGTATCAAATAAGAAACCATCATTCTGCTTTTCCTCCTGTAGAGAGAAGAGAAGAGGAACTTGTATAATGCACAACTTGATTATTCCCTTAAATTATTGTAATTAAATAGTGCGTACAGGAATCCTCACAGAAAAACATATAATACATTCCTATAATCCTCCTAATCAACTTACAACAAGAATGGAAGTTCGGGACCATTCCATATTTACAATATATGAATTTGACAATTGAGAGATATCCTAGTGGTAAGGACCAACCAGCCCTAATATGAGAAAAGGACTACCCTCTTCCTTGATTCGAGTCACCAAGGGAACAAATGCTGGAAATGGTCACCGTCAGAATCCTGAGGAAGCTCTCCCTCAAGTTGGAGTGTACAGATTGCTTCTACTTGTGTACATATATGAGCAACTCTAGGCCATAGAAATGATTTTGTGAGGTTTCTAACCGATAGTCGAATTGACAGGACTAGTAGTGATACATCTTGACTCAATGGTGAATGAGGCAGTCTACTTCAATATGTTCCTTTTAATTAATTAATTAATTTATTTATTTTTTTTAGAATCTGCATTGAGGTGCAGGGGGTTAGACATTGATGTCCTTGTATGAATAATCATAAGTACATAAAAAAGGGAGATATGATGCCTTACCTTACCTCCTCAAATCCTAGCCAAGTAAATATAAACATGCCTTATGATTATTTGTTTTATTCTGATAGAGGCATTAGTTTCAGACAGAAATGCTCCAACTGGGCAGTTAGTGGCCACGAACTGTGCTTTGGGCATTTGACAGTCGTTGGCAAGAACCAACAGCTCTTCTCTCGTCTTCCTTCAACTCCCATTCTTCAATTAGCTTCTGTCTTTCTCAGTTCACTCTGTTTAGGAGGTGTTAATGTCTCCCATCGAACTTAATGGAATCCTTTGTCCTATCCACCACATTCCACGGAAAAATTCTTTGCAACCTTCCCAGCTTACCTATAATAACGGTAGTTTGAGTTGCCTCCTTTGGACAAGTATTTTTTTGCTGCCAACCTGCTAACTTCTTCTCTGTCCTCTGTATGTTTGGATTCCAAATGGCGAGATAATTGATATGCCTAGAGGAAATCCCAGGTAAGTAATAGGGAGAACCGCTACCCTGCATTGCAACATGCAACACTTGGGCAAGCATGTTAATGTTATCCACTGCACCAACGGGTATGATCTAGCATTTTGTAAGGTTAATTTAAAGCCCTGACACCACCTAGAACCAAGTTAGCACTTGTCCAAGGTAGTCCACTTGGGTCCTATTCGCATCTCAGAGCACCGAAGTATCATCTGCAAATAAAAGATGTGTAACTGCCATGGTATCTACACCACTAACTGCAGCATTGAACCCCTTGATCTGTCTACCTAAAACAATTTTGTCTATCATCCTGCTCAAAGCTTCCATCACCATACACCATGCTAAAAAGCATAGGTAATAAAGAATCTCCTTGGCTCAACCCGCTCATCCTACTGAAGAAGCCACATGGATTGCCATTCACCAAACCAAGTATATCAGATAAGAGATGAAAAAATGACCCACTACCTCCATTTCTCCCCGCAGCCCATCTTTAACTTAATGAAATCGAGGAACTCCCAATTTACATGGTCATAAGCCTTCTCAAGATCTAACATACTCAAAACACCCAGCTCACTCTGTTTTATGGTCAAATCTACCACTTCATTAGCCACCATAATGATTGATCTTCAGTAGAGTATCTTTTTTCTGCACAACCACTTCATGTGCAAACTTCGGTTGTGCTTCCTAAGATTATGATACCATGACCTCCTTTCTCCTTAATTTCCTTCTCTTATACAACAACATACCCACTAGAATCCCACAAGTGGGGTCTGGGGAGGGTAGAATGTACGCAGACCTTACCACTACTAGAAGTAGAGAGGCTGTTTCCTGGGAACCCTTATCTCAAAACCCGAATTTCCTTCTCTTATGTTTTTAAAAATGGGAAGTGTCATCATGGGGAGTTTTCCTAAGGCAGGTTACAAGAGTCCCTCATTCTTTACACCGTAACGTTATGACTAAACCTGTTTTTTCCTCATAACTATAGAATTTTCAATATTCATTTCTGGGAAAGGCTGATAGTAGCTATTATCCTAGGGGTAAAGTTCTAATCTTGGGTATGCTGTATCATGCTTCTTCATGGCAGTCCAACTTACATGTTTAGTTACAGGTCCTGAAGAAGGCAGATATGATACGCAAGAATGCCGTTGAGAGTATTTTGGCAGAACGTGATATCTTAATATCAGTTCGAAATCCCTTTGTGGTGAGCATGTTGAAATGTAAAAGCATTTTACTGAAGATATGATTATACCTCTTTTACCGGTTTTTGTTTTGCATTAGGTTCGCTTCTTCTACTCATTTACATGCCGTGAAAACTTGTACCTTGTGATGGAATACTTGAATGGTGGGGACCTGTATTCATTGTTGAGAAATCTAGGCTGCTTAGATGAAGATGTAGCTCGTGTTTATATAGCCGAAGTTGTGAGTATCTATGTCTCTGTCTTACTCTCAAAAGTGCTGCACGCTATGATGAAACACCTAAATCTGAAGTTCTGAGGTCCCAGGTGCTTGCCCTGGAATACTTACACTCTCTGCATGTGGTTCATCGAGATCTGAAGCCTGATAATTTGTTGATTGCACACGATGGTCATATCAAGGTAAAAGTTGTGTCTAAAACGTACCTTCTTCATAATGTTTTTTGAATAGTCAAGTTCCTTGTTTTAGGTGGGCATATTGATATTGTGTTTAATTGGTAGGATGTGATGGCATTTTCTAAAATCCACCATATTTGCTCCTAGTTATCTCAATGACTATATATCTGGAATCCAGTTGTCGCCATTAGCTTTCATAGCTCAAGGAAACGTGTTGGCCCAAGAAGCCTTGATATTATCAATGAAATAATTCATCCAAAATAGAAAATGTGTTGGTTCATGATTTAGAACTCTTCATTTATTTTGTAATTTCAAGAGTGATTAGGTTCGGGTTTGTAACTTTTTAATTCTACATATGAGAATGAAAACCAAAAAGTTTTAAAAATATCCTCATTAGTTTGGCATTTTTTAATTTCATATTCAAGCAAATGACACCATAATTTTAAAAACAATGAAAATGAAAAAGTCTAGCGCTTTTTGTTATTATAGCCATTTCGAAAAGATAAAAGGCCAACTTTTTATTTGGATAATAGTTGCAGATATGTAAAGAGGCGTTAGAGCTTCAGCATACTAATGTAGGTTCTGATAATTTTATTGTGGCAAACTTGACTATTTATTCAAATGAATATAACTGTGTATTCTGAGATGGTTACAACAGCAAACTGGATGGCAAAGGAGACCTTGCATTATGACTTAAAAGAGCTTTATGTTTTACCCAAAAGGTCTACAGTTTAATGTAAAATCATATTGACAAGTTGGTAATAGAGAAATTAGATGGACATGTAGTGTTAAGGCAAGATGTTTCTTGAGGCCTCTGTTACTGGTTTGACGTTCAACCTGCCTTTGCTATGTTTCTACTTGCAATGTTTGTTTTCATTCCATCATTTGTTTGCTTATTTGACATGGGGCTTGTGATGGGTATGCTTTTGCTAATGTGTTCCTCGTGTTCAAATCATAGAAGTGGCTCAACATAATGAAATCATGTCTCAAATTGTTGTTTGCCGTGGTCGTGAAGCAGTTTATACAATAATTACGCCTCAATCCGAAGCAGCTCATCATTGGATAAAATTTCCCTAACTCTATTCATGATTCTGCTTGTTGAAATGCTTTACTAGCATTTTTAAGGCGTTGTTCGAGCTTGCGGTGGTTTAACATGCCGATGTGCTTTTTGCTTTAAATCACATTGGTTTCACACTGATGAGTTAGTTTTAATTTGTGTAATTTTGTTCAGTTGACAGACTTTGGGCTTTCTAAAGTTGGTCTTATCGATAGCACAGATGATCTATCTGGTCCAGCTGTCAGTGGAACATCCATGATGGAAGATGATGAATCTCAGCTATCTGCATCTGAGCACCAGGAAGAAAGGCGGAAGAAACGTTCTGCAGTAGGTACACCGGACTATTTGGCGCCTGAGATTCTTCTAGGAACAGGGCACGGTATGTATCTGTATTTATCCCTTCTATCTTCATTGATAATGAATAGCTGATTATCTCTGAACTTGGCAGATGGAGCAGTCATTTTGAATGATCAACTTGATAATGTTGCCAAATAAATTCTCCTTTCCTTTTCCTTTATTATTTTTTAGAAAAATATTTCCTTCAACTTTTCTTTACCATTCTCAATGCCGCAAAGGAGGATTGCAGTAGGTTGAATGTCAAGTGTAGAAAATAATCTAAACATGATGAATTCTCTGAATACCGAGTTTGCTGTGATGATGTCTGCCTAGGCACATACTACATCTCCCTTTGGGTGTAAAGTTAAATATACAAGGAGTTCCATTGCATTGCACTCAAGTGTGACTGAGGGATTATAAGTAAGGTTCTCACACTATAGAAAGTGGAGGGTGCGGAATAAAGTTGGTAGGAACTCATTGACAGGACAGGAAATTTCTTCATTTCGGATGGGGTAGAAAGCTAAACTGACTTCAATTTAGATGGGTAGAACAGGACAGGGAAGTAAAAAAAATTTGGTGGATAACTTAAAAAAAAGAAAAGAGTTGATACTGCCTTTCCACTAGAGATCAAGTGTACATGAAAACACGTTAGGGTAATTGGTTGCAATTAATGATATTGCAGGATAGATACGAATAGGAATGTGGCTGGAAACCATTGCAGTTTAAGACTTAAAGATAAAATTGTAGAAAAAAAAGAAAATAGATGATGGGACCTATCCATCAAGATTGATTTGGAGAGATGGGGTACAATCAACATTGTTAGTGTTTACTCTCAGCAAATAGAACTAGTAGGAAAACTGAGACTAATTTCTATGAGAATCTAGTCATGTCAGTCCAAGAGGCAGCTGTGTAGATGTAGTCTAGACCAAGTCATACTTGTTAGTGTTTAAGAGTGGAGATAATCATGGACAAATTGATTTCATATCTTCTTGGAAAAGTGATAAGCGAAAGCATGGGTACAGAGAGGTGACTAGTTCCATGCAACCAAATATTGTATACTGGACTCCAAAGTGCAATATCTAATATCAATTTAGTGAAGGAGGGAGCATGGGATTTGAAAGCTTTTGCAGATATTCTGTTGAAGGAAACTACAAATTGCTTTAAATAGCAACTAAAGATTTAGGACCTCAACCACAAGAATTGTGAGAGTTGAATGAGAATATGGAAAGAATTAGTAAAGCACAAAGAGAGGTACATGAAGTACAATTCCTATTGAACAGTGGTTAAGACCAACAATGAGTGACTGTAAAGGCCTAACAAATTCACACGATGAATGTCATAGAAATGTGAATGTGAAGATCGATGTGCAAATAATATACACGTCTGAACGAGATTGGAAATGATCACATCTGATGGAGCGTGCAAGTAGCACACCTAGAAGTAAAATGAGAGGTCAGGTAAGATGGTTGGTTATTTTTCTCTTCCCTATAGACCTCACTAGTCTAGTTAACAATATGGTTGATAAAAATATGATTAAGACAATAAAAGATAAATAAGTTAGATTTAGAAGGAGGGTAGTTGTTCAAATGACGTGCATCTGTTGGTACCACTATAAAAAATGATTTGTGTTCTCTTGGAATCAAAACGTTCATTTAGGCAGTGCAGACTTGCTGTATTAATCTTAACTCTTTCATTTGCATTACATTTGATTTTTTCTGGAGTATTTTTCTTTCTGATTAGAAACTTGTATGATTGAGATAGGTGTGGTGTCATAATCTCTAGTTTTAAAGAATCCTTAATTTGTCTCAAAAAATAAATTAATTACTTTGAGTTGATTGATAAAAATGGATAATGTACTATACATAGCTGGAAATATGAGAGCTTTCTGGAAGGTTAGGGAATGACTTTGTACATTTGAGTAGTAGTCTTTTTTCATTGTTTATTTGGTGCACCCATGAGACCTCGTTTTGTATAGAAAAATGGCTGTGTTTTGGACAACCATATTCTACAGTAGGCTCTTTGGTGTACTGCTTCTATATGAGCCTTTTCTCGCATCAATAAAACTATTTATATGGTACTACACTATCATGCATACCATAGAAGAATGGTGTGTTTTGGAGAGCCGTATTTTTTTGTTGGTTCCACTTTTGGTGAACTGCTTGTGTGTGAGCCTTTTATCACATCAGTATAATTGTTTACTCTGGAAAAAGAAAGTAAACATGGTACTATGCACTCATGCATACGACAGGTTAAAATTCTTGGAAGGAGGATGAATTGTCATATGGATTGAGAGTTCCCTTCAAATTATTTTGTCTTGGGATAGTAACTTGGATATATGTTTAACCAGACATTCTTATAAAAACAATTTGGATTTGAGAGCATTTTTTGCACCCTTCTGTTTCCTATTTTGTTCTTAATCATAGGCTACATAATTCATTTAAGGTTTCACGGCTGATTGGTGGTCCGTGGGCATTATTCTGTTCGAGTTGATTGTTGGTGTTCCTCCTTTTAATGCAGAGCATCCTCAGGTTAATATTTTTTCTTCTTATTTGAATCGTTTGTCCTTATTCTTCCATGTAGTTTGTTATCCCTTAGGTCAAGGAGTTGTTCTACACTACCAATTTACCTGTAGATTAGTTTAATTACAAAAAGTAAAAGAAAAATGGCCACTAATGTTGTTTATGCATCGCTTTTCTTATAAGGATATATTTTATTGGAAAAAATACCAAGAGGTACAGAAATGGCCACTAGTGTTGCCTATGCTTAACATTAAGGATTTTCCCCCTGAAATGTTTTGAAAGATATTACAGTGTCTAAGTTCTCTCTCTGCAAATGCACCAAATATGAAGTCTTCAAGGAGTATGTAATGTTGGTAAATCCATGTTACTTATTTTATGCAAACTAGCTCTTTCTGTATGTGACACAGTTCTTTAAGCATATGTTTTGCATATGTGGATTACTCGATCATTATAGAGTGAAGTAGCTTATTTTTATGCAGAAGGCTTTATGCCTAAAAGTTAGTACCTCGATTCCTGATATGGTTATGAAGTTCCTTGACACATAGCTGATTCCAAATGACTCAATGAAATGTCGTGCTGGTATGCACCCAAAATTGGAATTGGACATTTTCTTTTATATGATTACGAAGATGATAACAACATCAACCATAGCTAAATCCCAAGCTAATTAGATTTTATGTAAGAATTTCAGTATAAACTAAGTACTAAGATAGCTTTGGATATTACATGCAAGACCAATTGGAATTGACTTGTGAATCAGCAGTCCATGAGCTGGTTGTTTAAACCACTGAGGTACAGATGCTTGATGGAAACCTTGTATATCGTGAATAACCAATTCAAGGAAATGCAATATTTACTATAAGTCAACGCAATTTAGGAGGAATCTAGGAAAATGGTGACTCAAATTTGATATTTCGGTGGGAGTGTTTGAATAAAAATAAAAAGAAGTGGGTTAAAACATAGATCTGCAGTTTTAGCTCATTTATCTGATTTCAAGTAGTTTGGCGTATGCAACACTTCATGTCATTATCAAAACTGTATGTAACACTTGGTATAAATAGTTTAGTGTTTGCAATCTGATTCCTTATGCTTCTTTTGCTTACAGTAGCTTTACCTGAGCAGTTCCTCTCTTTATTTACTGTGTTCAGGAAGTAAATGTTTTATGAAGCATTCCTGATGTCGAGTTTCTCTCTATTTTTTCTTTTTGGGTATTGTTTCAGAAAATATTCCATAATATTCTCAATCGTAAGATACGTTGGCCACTACTTCCTGAGGAAATGAGCGGTGAAGCACGAGATCTGATTGACCAGTAAGAGAATCATTCTGGTTGTTATTTCAAGTTTCATTTTTATCTTATTAAGTTTCAGTTGGCAAGTTCTTTTCCCAAGAACCTTCAGCTTTTAGCCAGCTCTCCTTTAGCTTCTGGGATAAGGAAAAGTTGATGGAGGCTCTATGCTGTATGCAGTTGGCTTTTAACCAAAAAGCATTGTCAGTTATAATGAAAAGATTGTCTATAACTACTCCAAAACCGGTTATCAATAATGACTCTCTATTAGATGACAATAGCTTTTAGTTAATATTATTCCGTTCAGGAATTCTTCTGTATCTCCAAAGAGTACACATTATGTCCATCGATCCCTGAAGAAAAACAAATCCGTCCCGATGGAACAGAAAAGGAATCTTGCTATGAAAAGGATAATAGTGATAATTATATATTTGGAATAGATCTCTTCTGCAAAAAATGTTAGCAGTGTGGGTTTGAACTATAATTAATTGTTAATGAATTGACTCTGGAATTTCAGATGTTACTACAAAGATCATTATCATCAGGCTTTAGTAAAAATAAACACAATTTTCTTCTCTTTGTAACTTATCTATTGTAGAACATGTTTGTTTCTGTCCCACAACTTGTGAAAGCTGCTGTCGTGATAAATTTCAGATTACTGACAGAAGATCCTAATATGAGACTTGGGGCCCGAGGAGCATCAGAGGTGATGTTCTGTTCCACAAGATACTTTCATATTGAGCCTTGTTACTTCTGTTCATTGAGATCTCGAGAATAAATTGTAGACCGACTATGATCCTCATGCAGGTGAAGCAGCATCCATTTTTTAGAGATATTAACTGGGACACACTTGCTAGACAGAAGGTTTGCTGCTATATACTTATTCATAGAAGTGATTCATTTTCATGTAACTGTGGCTGTACTAACAGATGATTCCTAGTGCTGAGCCATGAAAACATACCCGATTGCTCCTAGCTTGGAATTGAGTTGTAGTTGTGTTGTAATATAAATAGATGGGTCAATCTTGTTTTTTTCTACTGATTGATGTTGCATAATGTTTGTACTTTTTTTCAGGCTGCATTCGTGCCTGCATCTGAAAGTGCACTGGATACTAGTTACTTCACTAGTCGCTTGTCTTGGAATCCTTCCGATGAACATGTATATGCAGCCAGTGAATATGAGGGTTCTAGTGATGATGGCAGTGTTAGTGGTAGTAGCATCTGCCTAGATAATCGCCAGGATGAACTGGTATGTTGGTGGTTATACTCACAAAATTAATTAAATATAAAACAACCTAAAGGACTGGCGTCTTAACTCTTAACATGTTGCAAGTCAATTTATTCGGTGGATCTCCGTGATTTCTTGCTAAATAGGTTTAATTGCAATGAAATAATTTGCAGGGTGATGAATGTACTGGTGTTGGAGAATTTGAATCAAGCTCTTCTGTCAACTATCCTTTCAATAACTTCTCTTTTAAGGTAATTTTTTCTTTCACAACTTCCTAGTCATGATTGTCTACTGTTTGATGGCTCTATGTTATCTGGATGACAAAGCCGGATCTGTTAAAACTGGAAGATCTTAAGGCTTGAGCCAATACATGAAAACTGTCAGGTTATGGCTGGCTTTTTCATTTCATTCGATTCAGATATTTCCTTGAATCTTAGATAATACAATTGGAACTGCAGCTGTTTATGCATTCTTAAATCACTTTTCTAAGTTAGTTTGCAGTAATAAGGAGCTTAGGACATTTTTGCATCCTCTTAACTTTTCTCTCATTTGTTCCAACACGACATATATATAAATATATATTTCCTGCTTTGATTGACCAAACTTTGCTCTTTGTTTGGTACTCAAAAAAGTTAATGGAACTAGATTTTTGAAAGCTAGTCGTCTCATGAGTTGATCCTCACAATGCTACCCCTAATTTTCTTCATTTCTTTCAACAGAATCTCTCCCAGCTTGCATCAATAAACTATGATTTGCTTACAAAAGGTTGGAAAGATGATCAGCCGTCAAATCCTAATGTATAGTTCCAGTGAACCGTGCCTGTGAAATATCCAACTTCTGTTTCTTGGCTGGTAGAAACAAACTGAACGCCCGCCAATGTCTTTATACCTTGTAAATGTATGTATCCAACGAATCTAATGCGGTATTTCTAGAAATACTTCTATTCTCTCCACGGTTCCAAGTTTTCCTTTTTTGTTCCCTTGCAGATATAGAAGCAGCTTAAAGACCGTGATCTTGATTGTGACTACTGGGGATGTGATGTTTTTTTCATGATACAACCAAATCCCATGGTGTGAGGTTGTGCTTTGAATTGTTGTTTCATTTAGTGTAACAACCTTGTGTTTTCTTTTGTTTGCCTTGTGGTTTTTGACTTCAGGCTTTTGCTTGTTTTGTAAGTGTTCCTCCACAGCAATGAGATCACATCTCCTGTTTTTAAAGGGATTGTACTTGTTGCCTCAACTCTTTCCCATTCCCTTAAAACTGGTTGAGGAAAGATAGATGGTACTTGCAGCCGTCACCTCCTCCTGTTTCTATCCTCTTGTGACGGTATTTGCTGTCCTCTCTTTGTACTGGCTAATTAACCTGAGAAAACGACTCTTTTGCATTTGACAGTGGAAAAGATGCCTTTTAACATCAACTAAAATCTGTCAGCAGTATTTGATATTGCCACCAAGATACCATAATGTGCTTTGTTGAGGATTCTCTGTTTCTAAGATGATCAGAAGCTATATCGCTTTTAAGTATCCACAGCAAAATCTTTAGGGGTCGTTTAATGTGAGGTATAAGTTATAATAATTTCGGGATAAATATGTAGGAAAATTAAAGGATAATTGGTAGTTTCAATATACTTTTGATGTGATAAATAATGGGTGATACATAAGATAATGTATACTATATATACCACATATACATGTAATATACACTCTATGTGCATACTAGTGTATATACCTGTTATGAATCACACATGTATGTACTTAAATGATGAAAAGCTGGCTTCAGCATATCAAGAATCACATGCACGCATGCCTCATATTGTCAGAACTGTAGTTGTCAGTTACAACAGAAAAAGGGAAAGTAAAAGCTGAAGCAGTAATAATTACAAAAAGCATTATACATCCAACAAGAACAAATGGTACTGATATTGGCTTTGGCCCCCCATACAAATAGTCTACTACAGAAAACATGATGAAAAAGGGGCCATGATTGGTTAATGATACCCCGCTCCCCTAACAAACAACAAGTTCAATATGCTTAAAAATTGGCTCAGTATATTGGTGATGAATCTGATAATGATCACTTCACGCTATTGCATTGAGAAGATCAGAGTGTTCTTGTTTATCATGTGAGGTTGGACGTCGAAGCTCTTCAATCTGTTTAGAGATCTGGGACATTGAAGGCCGGTTATCAGGATATTGAACTGTACAATCTATTGCTAGCTGCAAGAGTTGGACCATCTCTTCTTCAGCAGTCTGGTACCTGAGGAGCTCAATGTCGAAAACTTCAGAAGGCCATTCTTCGCGAACGACAGATTGAACCCACCTTGGCAAGTCAACACCTTCTTCATTCAAGAGGGCATGACTAGGTGCTTTTCCAGTAAGAAGCTCCAAGAGCAATACCCCAAAGCTATACACATCTGCCTTTTGGGAAACCTTGCGAGGATCAGTTACCTCTGGAGCGCGATATCCTACAACTCGAGTTGGGGTGGATGGAGGACCAACCAAGTTGGCCAGGCAAAAATCTGAGACGCGTGCTTCGTATGATTTGGTCAGAAGAACATTGGATGATTTGATATTCCCATGGGAAACATCAGGACCTTGAGAGTGTAGGTACTCGATGCCACGTGCAACTCCGAGGGCAATACTGGACCTGATTTCCCAATTCAATGGTGTTCTGCCTGCCCCCTTGCTTCCTGGTATATTTAAGAAACTGCAGTGAATAGAAAGTAGGTTGCAGCATACAGATAATCTCCAGTTGAACAATTCATTTCAAGATTTCCATGCCAGAAAACTTATCACCAGTAGAACAATTAGTTTCAGAGATTCAAAATTCAAGTCCTGCACAAATGCTATAGATGGAAAAAGAACATATAATGATTCACCATAAGTGCTTGTGCAACTTTTCCCTGTATAATAAGGACAGGGTACCTACAAAACAACAAAAGGACCCTTGGCTATAATGAAAACACTAATTCAAATGGGGAGTGCTACTTATTGCTCTTAATTACAAACAACTTTAGATTTAACATACTTCCTTACATTAGAAGCATGCTTTACATAATAAAGACTAAGGTAATGATAAGAAATAAATGGTTAGTTCTAGGATCAAATTTGGATTGAGGGCCCCAATACAGACATTGCAGGTTACACTGTGAGCAACAGCCAACAAGTCAAACTTACTACTCGTTATACTAAAGAAAGATTGACCAAAATACAACAACATACCAAGTGGAAGGTAACTAGCATGGCTTCAACATGTCAAAATATAGAACAAAATAGTGTATTTACTGAATAAGGAAAAGGCAAGTAAAACACACATAGTTATCTATCGGAACAATACCCTTACCGATCTATTAACAAGTAGATCTACGCCACGAGAATTAGTAATGTGTCAGGAGAAATTAATACAAGAAGCCGTGGATATACTTCTTGATAATGGAATCCGGGGACAACCAATGAGGGACGGCCATAATAAAGACATCCGCTGCAGGGTAAACCACTGCCTCTAAGGTCTATGAATTGAAAGATCCGAATGACAGATATTGGTAGCTACAAATATTAACGAGTGCATGTCGAATCCTTCAAAGTGATTTTTTTTAGGATCTATGCAGCTGAATGCACATTGGATCCTCCAAAGGTAGTGCATTTTTGGAGGATCCATCCGCCAATGAGCGTAGATGCAGACGATATTTTTAAAGATACCAAACAACATAGATTGATAAAAAAATAGTGTAACTGTAACGTACCATGAAGAAGTGCAGACAAGCTCCCCATTGGCATATAATCAAAGACAAGAAGTTTTTCCACCCTGCTGAAATAATAAGCTCTGAGAGGCACCAAATTCTCATGATTCATTGCACCAACTGTTTCAATTTTCTCCTTGCACTCCCTTTCGGATAAAGCCAAATCTTTCAATCTCTTAACAGCAACAGTTGTACCTATCTCCAAAACTGCCTTATAAGCTGTTCCAAATGTTCCCCTTCCAAGAACCTCTGCAGATGCTCTCAACAAATCCTCCAAATCAAATGCTTTATAATAATCTCCAAAAAATACAAGCTTCTTCTTAGCCCCATTTTCTCCCCAGTCCTCATCACCACTACTCAATACTGAAGCAGCTGCAACTGAATCACCATTGTTTACACCTCCATTTTCGGGTTTTTCGATTTGTTTCCCCTCTGAAAGATCTGTTTCCGGTTTTTTAATTGTCCCAACATCAAGAGCCCTCGGTTTATCACTGATTTTCTTCCTACCCAACACAAACAAAATCGACAAAAGAATGAGAAATCCAGCAAGAGATCCAATGACAATACCGGCAATAGCTCCACCGGATAGCTTCTTCTTGTTATTTGAATTCCCAATTTCAATTCCGGCAGTTGCTATAGCAGGCTGAGTCTTATTTCCTGGGCAAATATTAACAGGCTTTCCACAGAGTGAATTCCCAATAAAGGAACTGATAGGCATTACCTCCAAACCTTTCGGAATAGACCCATTTAATCTATTGAATGACACATTGAACTGTTCAAGATTGGGGAAAAACTTAAGCTCAGGTATAAACCCAGAAAACTGGTTTTTCTCTAGTAGAAGTGTTCTCAATCGGGTCAAACTGTTAAACCCAGATGGGATTTCTCCAGAAAAGTTGTTATCAGCTAGATTTAACCGGACTAAAGAGTGAAGCCCGGAGAGGGAAGACGGAACAGGGCCGGAAAAAAAGTTACCCTGGATATAAATGTTACGGAGCTCAACACATTTCGAGAGATCAGAAGGGAGAGGACCCGAAAGACGGTTGAGACGAAGACTAAGCGTACGAAGACCAGTGAGGTTAGAAATTGTATTCACCGGAAGGGTACCGGAGAGAGCAGATGCCGGTAACCGGAGAACGGTAACACTGTTGTTTTCACATTGTATACCAGCCCAGTTGCATGGGGAGATACTGGTGGTGTTCCAGAGCAATGTCCTGCCACCCACGGCGGCGCGAAAGGCTAGAAGGGCAGCACGGTCGGAGCTAAGATCCGACGAAGCTGTCACAAACATGAAAGCATGAATTATGAAGAAGGTAAACAACACCATGGTCAAATTTGACTTTGAAACTGAAAATGAAGTAGCCAAAACTAAAAATGCTGCTATTTGGGTTTGCTGAATATGATTCAAGAACCAAAAAAATTCTACAGATTCATAGCAGAGAGAAATGCAGTAGCAGTAGTACAAGAAAAAGAGACTGAAGAAAAGAATGGTGTTCTTGTAGGGTGATGAAAAAATGTATAACATGCGGGTGTGTTTGGTAACAATTTCAAAATAGTATTTTATTGTTCGGTTCCTCAAATTTTTTTAAAATTATACATAAAAAATAAATTTATAAATAACATTACTATGTGTCAATCAGTATATCCTATCGTTTGGTTGATAACATATTATCTCATGATAGTTAATTTCGAGATAAATTAGTATGAAATAAGTTGTTTCATTATATATATGAAATAACCTATTATATCACTGAGACAAAAAGTTTAGAATAAATAGTTCAAGAATTACCTTATACCTTCAACCAAATATAAGATAAAATAATTCTACATTTTATTTCAAGATATTATTACTTATACCTCACACCAAACGTTCCAAATATGCTTGATCTTCACTCATTTCTGCCGCTCAAGGACGAACCCAATATTCAAATTGTGAATCAGATATAATTCAATAATTTTGCTTAAATTTTATATTGTTCTAATAAAGTAAAAATATATCATGATTTAGAACTCATAATTTATAAAAACTTTCTTTGGCATCTTTATATAAAATAGTGATAAAATTTATATATATTTATCCTTCTCAGATTTTATTTATGAAATTTCATGAATATATTATTGTGTTGTCTCATAGGCCTTTAGGGCCCTAGCTCCTATACCACTACCATACGCCTCTACCTCTCAATTTATTTTTATATTATATTATATTTTTCTAAATTACATATAAATAATTTTAAAATAATATTATTTTTATTACCTACTAAATTCGAAAATTTACTTATTTTATTATAAAAAATATATTTTGTGTAGCAAACACACCCTTAAGAAAAGAAAGAGAATGGGAAAAAAAAAATGGGGGTGTAATTATGGTCAACTGCCAGTTGATGGATGACATGATTGAAAGGTGTCAAGTCTTACGCTTTTCCTTAAGATTTTCTTTCTCTTTTTGTAATGTTTTTTCTTTCTTTTCAATTTAGTAGAATAATTTCATCATTTTATATGTATTAAGTTTACTTAAGAATGTAACAAAAAATATGTTCTTCTCACAATATTTAAGAATGTAACAAACAATATACTCCATGTAACAAAATACCTATTTTGCATGCCTCAATCCCAAACACATGTAGGGTCAATTAGGTAAATCTTCATTAATCATGTTTAATTTTTTTATTAAACTCAATTCATGTTGTTATCGTACCAAATGAAAAAAAAATTAAACTATATAAATAATAATAATAATAATAATAATAATAGTGATAAAGTTTCTTAATATTTTTGTGGTTTGTATAAGTCTTTCCACAGTCAGATGGAGTCAAAGATTCACTATTTTTTTACTTTAGAGTATGATAGAATAAAGCAAAATGACTCTTTAAACTGTCTGCACTTCGTTCAATTGTAAAGTAGCAATTAGTCAATGCAACTATCGACGCTTATCATGACTCATCTGAAAACAGTCGCTCTATATTTTAAACATAGAGGTCAAGTTGCGTACATCGGAACCCCCTACCCCGCAGTGGACGGGAGCCTTTAAAGCAATGGGGTAATGTTGTTGCTGTTGTATAAGTCTTTATAATAAGACCAAAACAACCATTAAAAAATAGGTTCAAAACCAATAACTAGCAAAACTAAATATACTTCTGTTTATTAGATACTTCTTTTGTTTCATTTTATGTGTCACATTTTAACTTAAGACAATATTTAAGATAAAAAGAGACTTTTAAAATTTATTAGATATTTGTGTGGTGAGAATCATTTAACTAAGGTAAAAAATAAAT
>JAOTQR010000092.1:18469334-18483811 GCA_025774065.1 Solanum ossicruentum | reverse complement strand
CAGGCTGCGTACATTTGACCCCCCCTTACCCCGCAATAGGCGGGAGCCTTTGAGGCATTGGGGTAATGTTGTTGTTGGTTATTTCATTCTTATATTTAAACGCCCACATTGATTCAGTAAACACATTCATCCTATGTGCTTTATTCTTGTTCTTATAGAAAGAAACTTATGGGAATATATAGCCTGCTATAAAAGAAATTACTTGGAAACAAATTTGGAAAACGTTATCCTGAGAAAAAATAATCATTTGTATATAGCATCAAAGAGTTGCTTAAAAAAGCTGTGATTTTATGTATAAATTTTGAATATATTTGATGCAATTCGCTTTCATTTATTTGTAATTTCCTCACCTAGAAAACTTAGCAAACAGCTTTCATCAAAGAAGTTCCTTTCTGTGATATTCTTTTGCACATTTGGAACATGAGAAACTCTGTAACTATTCCTTAGACAACTTAGGTTCTACTGGGAATAAGTTACCTCTTGGAAAGTTGCTTCAATTACGGCACAGGTTCAGGAAACTCACCATGGACATTCTGAAGTAGATTTTAGCATTTAGCAACAGAACATCAGCCTCCTCATTTGCTGTGTCAAGCACGTGCAGTTCCTTAACCTCTTCTTGCCACTTTTCCATCTGTTCCTTGCGTATTCTGCAAACAGATATGCTTCAGCAAATGAGGTCGATCTTAACTTAAGTATTTGGTTTCAACTTGCACTTACTGAAGCAATCGTTCTTCAAATTCATTACTCAGTTCCTTGAGCATTGACTTTCCTGATTCCAGCAGTTCAGATACCTAGTCAAATTGCTGACAAAAGAGTGTTAACCATATGCAGATGTGGAACTATAGCAAATGAGTATTTACACCAGAGTAATCAAGAGCGGAAAGCCCAAAAATGTGCCAAAGTCTGCTGGAGCTTTATGGCTAAAACGTGGGCTTCAGCCAAGAAAAATAAAAATGAACCGCCAGAAAATGTAAAACTTCAAACAGAGAGAATAATTACTAGGACAAAACTATATATGAAAAACCTATAATTAAGCTTTTACATATGTTGTTGTGACATTATGAAAAACACCAAAACCCATAGGTGAAGGCGAACATGCATTAGCACCCGACTCTACACCAAAGCTCTAATCAAGTGAGGCTAAGCACACCGCCAGGACTTCACCAAGCTTCAAAGCTTAAGTGCATTTTAAGTGAGCCTTTAGCAACAGTGATCTACACAGGCTCCATGGATAACTTAGTTTCTCAACACTTCTGTAACAATATTGTCTCTCTACTTGCACGAGGTAGGATAAGGTCTTGTGTGCACTCTACCCTTCCCAGATGCCACCTGCAATATTACACTGGATATATTGTTGCTGTCAACCTATAACAATGTGAAAGTTCCATACTACACTTAATAATTCAGCAGTACTTTTAACTATATCTTCATATTTTCCATATTCCCAATTCAAGCTATTTGAGCTATAACAGGTCTTACATATACCAGGTGAGTAAAATGAGCCATATTTTGAGAAATATTGGTGATTCATCTCTGCCTCCATGTGGTCAGAAGTCATAGGGATCAACAAATTTTCTTCTTCTGCATCCTTTGCAACTTCAACATCACTCTATATTGTTTCGTTTCAGTATTCGGAAAAACTTAAGGTGGATAGAGAGCATACAGAAGGTTTCATCACGTCCTTATTCGTGAGTTCAGCAACTTCCATTTTCATTATGGATCTGTAATTTCAGAAACTGGACAAACATGACAAGTATAAAAAGTTGTCAAAAAACAAGAAGAGGAATAAGATAACTATGTGAAACCTAATTAGAGATCTATCTGACATGCTTGTGCATTTATTTGATATGCTAACGAAACAAACACACAGTTATAGCAGATACGGAAGAAATATTCAGGGTATAGCTTTAAAGAAAATAGAAAAACGCCAGTGTGCCATGAAACAATTAGTACTACTAACACTTCTCATCTACGGATCAATGTAGAGACAAAAATATGATTGAATTGCCAGAAAAATGACTCAAGTTTCAATTGTCACCGCCTGATAAGTAGAAATTCAGAACAACAAAATTACTGAAATTTCAATTGAACAGCCTGAAAAATTACTGAAATTTCAATTCCACTATTTATAATCGGAACAACACAAAATGCAAACAGCAGCGCGTCAAAGTATTAGACAGAAATAAAATCACTTCTCATACTTGTGAGTTAAAGAGAATTGAACAAATTCTCTTGACATGAAGTCCACATCGAGAAATGAGATCCGAATGCTGAAATTCACAAATAACTGAAGAAAGTGAATATCCGTAACACTGACAATGCATTTCTTCTTTAACAAGCAATAAAAAAATTGACCTCAATTTTTTGTCTCTTGAAGAACACCGAAGGGTAAATCTGGATGAACTGAAAGAAAGAGAGAGCGAAAAGAAGGGAACTCACGTCGATTTCGCCGGAGAAATGAGTTCGCAGCCAATTTGAAACTGAACAAAGAGAAGATGAATAATATGCTGGCGCGTAAGTAATTTTCAACTTTTTGACACGTTCATTTTCAGTCCATCAAAAATTTGAAATTTTATCAAAAACACTTTTTTTTTAAATAGTTTTGTTTGGCACTAAAAACTTATAAAAGAACAAATACAACAATTAAATTAGTAAGAATTAGACAAATTTTATTATGACTTATATTGTAATCTATTACAATTTTCAACTCAGGTATTTTTGAACGAATTGATATCTCGTATATTTATTAATTCAACTTATTTAATTCATTCATTTTAACACTTTTAAATAAATTTCAAAGTCAAAAATCAAAAGTAGAACTTGGTTACTCATATGATTAGTAAGGTCATAAATTCTAGATCAGTGATTTTCAAATGTCTTATAAATAACCCCATCTTCAG
Source organism: Solanum ossicruentum (assembly GCA_025774065.1). Lineage (NCBI taxonomy): Eukaryota > Viridiplantae > Streptophyta > Magnoliopsida > Solanales > Solanaceae > Solanum > Solanum ossicruentum. The sequence goes on along the minus strand of JAOTQR010000092.1, from coordinate 18,480,911 downwards.
CAACTGAAGTGCAGGAATTACACCCAAACACTATGTCAAAGTAGATAATTTATCTTTCCTAGAAGCTTTTTTGTCATGGTTATTTAATTAAAGAACAAATTTTTAAAAAAATTGGGACAAGCCTGCTACTAATTCATGGATAAAATGTCAATAGCAAAAGAAAAAAAAATTCCATGAAATTACTAATATAAGACTAAAATATAATTAAATCGAAATGGTACGGCTTTTCCAGAAAATCACATCGATGAGAAGCTAATTTCCGATCAGTGTAGTCGGGAATTTCCGGCCACTGTGTCACGTCCCAACCAAAATTTGTCCAAATAAGCCTTAAAAACGTCCAAGACTAGTTGGAACACTCCAGAATACTCTAGAATTCCTTAGAGAAAGGTAGTGCTTACAAGAAAGCCTTGGGAGATTCTAGAAGGTTGTAGGAAAGTTTTGGCTTATAAATATCTAAATATTTAATAGAAAATATCTTAGATATTATGGTAGAAGATTCTAGGCTAGCAATTATAGCCATTGAATCAAATTGATCCCAAGCGTCCATTTTAGAAGGGGATTAGTATAAATATACCCCAGGCTTCTCATTTGCACCATCAAGCAATCAACAAACAAGTCTTATACAAAGCTTCCAAGTTCTCTAATAAAAGAGTTCTTTCTTTCTCCAAAGTTTCAAGTTCCTTCGTAGCTCGTGACAACTGTAGTCAGTAAAAAAAGCTCCTCCTAAGTCCTGTAAAAATTCTCCTCCTAAGTCCTGTCCATGATTATTAATAATAGTAAATTTGTAACTTTGAACATAATAAATCCTCTTTTTTCGAGTAGGCATCAAACGTTCAAAAATAGGTAAAACTGAGTGTAATTCGCTATGTATTTGGACAAGTTAATTAATTTTCGAAGGGGATCAGGCTAGTTAGTCTGAAATAACGAGATTTATTAATCAACCATAAATTTTGCATTTGTGGATGAAATCCCCAAAAGATTAGAATAATGGTTGTTACCTTTTGGACGATATAAGTAAAACATTGAATACAAGATTTCATTGTGATAATTAATTATTACTTTCACTCATCTTTACTTATTCACTATACTAAAAATAGGCGTCTAATGTCCAGTTTATGAAATCAAGAGATAATTTTACACTTAATTCCTAATTTACTTTTATCATTAATTTTTCAAGATATTATATTTATTATACTCAAATAGTGATTTGATAAAAATTATTTCATCTAACTCCATGAATGCAATAATATTATCCTGAATTAAATATCTTGTCCAAACTAAAAGTTACATCAAAGAACCCTGACAAATTATAGTTCAATCAGATTTTCAAATTTTTTAAATTAGAAAACACTCGATTTTGATGTTATAAATTATAAGCATAACAATCTTTATTAGTGATAAACAGATTATATATCACCACTCATAAAACAGTATTAAGAGTCTTATCAAATAGATACGAAGGGAGAGACAACACAAAACAAAACAAAACAAAAAGAGCGTTGTGTTTAGCGTGCAAACAAAATAGAAGAGTTTAATCCTATCAACGGCGTGGGTACAGGCGTTAATACGCTAAAGACAAGTTTGTATTGGTCTTCTCTCATTACATTTTAATATCTGATTAGACTTCTAATTTGTCGCACGATTAGGTGACTTATTTTCAAGGTTAGTTAGGGAAGGTGCGTAAATTAAAGCTAATAGAAGAAATATCTAGGTTTCTTTGACTTTGTGTTAACAGTAGCTATTAGCTGGTAATTGAATGTGTTCAACTAAATTTGTAAAGACTATCTGAATGCAATTATGTCCCTTTTATGTATATGTGCTGTGCTATTTACTCACATAATTATAGAAAATCCTGTCCATGGGAACCGTCCGAAAAAGCTATGTAACCGTTCCTACTCTATCTTCCGGCTGACATTACCGATCCATAGACTGACTTCTGAGTAATTTAATTTCTTCAAAGTAATATTAATAGAGACCCATCCACCGGTAAGGGATAAGATGACGGTGCACGCATAAGGTGGAACGGTCACTTCCGCGGCGGCAAATCAAATTCAATTTGTCTAATTTGTCCAATTCTTTAAAGTTTGGACGGGTTAATAACCTACTTACCTATTTATTAGTGCAATCAATTTCAATTTAACTCATTAAAAATTGGGTTGATAACAACCAAATTTACTCGAGATAAAAAATTATTAAAATGTTTTAAATAAATTGATATGTTATACATACCGATAATACAGAAAAATACAATTTTATAAGATACTAAAGTATTGTAAAAGAACAAATAAAATAAGTAAAATTTAATAAAAATTGCATTGGATTGGATTGAGTCGAGTTGGATTGGGTCTTGACCTAATTTATAGCTCATTTTGATCTAATCAAATTCAAGTTGAGTTGGATCTTCACCCAATTGGTGTCTTGACCTATTATAATCCATCCAAATTTGATTCAATTCACCCAATTGTCATCCCTAGTTGCCCTTGCCCCCATCCAGTGAATCCTTGCTAAAGTCGTTCGGTAGCTGATTATAGTTAGTAATGTAAAAATTAGTTATAGAAAAATTATATGTATTATTTTATGCAAAAATTCATTATTTATTTATGAATAATTTATCTCCTAATAAACTATCAAACATGATATTATTCATGTAAAACTTAATACGTGCATATAACTCATCTTCACACCAGCTGCGAAATGACCCAAGTAAATCTCATATGAGTGTAACGGTTCACATATCATAAGAATAGAAAATGTACTTGAATCTCAACCAAAAGGTCTACAAAGACTCTCATTGTCTTTAACAAATCTAGTGGGGAAACGGTCCAGGTTCTCAAAGTCTATCTACAACTTTTTGCAGTCGTGCTAGTGCAAGTGGGGCAAAAAAAGGAAATATTGAAGAAAAATGCAAAACTTTTGTAAAGGCTCTTTCTGTTATCTCAGAAGGTGGGGTGCGTGGGTGGGTGGGGACCTTGTATTTTAGAAGTTATAATGTTTTTTTTGTGAGTGTGTGAAAGCATAGTGACAAATCATCATGATGGTTTAGATACCTCATAATTACTACAAGACACCCTTTTCAAGTAAAGGTTCAAACACTATTTGTATATAATTCTTTCAACCAAATAAGTACATAAAGATGATGTTTTAGTCTTTGCTGTATTTGATTTGGGAGTATATGCCATCATTCACCTTTTGATTAATTTAATTGCATCATTTCTCAATTTCCAATGTTCCAACTAATGCCTCTCTAACTCCAGAATAATTTTCCCCTCTTATTTATCCAAACATTATTGCTTTTATTATTAATCAATTCTTCACTTAATCATAATATATGTTATAATTGATTGAATTATACTATTTTGGTGTGTGGAGATTCATTCAAATTATTACAGAGGTCTTTCATTGATTGACAATATAGGAATTATTCAAATGTGGTGACTAGAAATGAATGGATTATTATGTGGTGATTGATAACCATATAAAAATAATTTTTTTAACCGGTGTTTGGAGCTCGTAGAGCTCCAACTAAATCTGGATCGCTCACTGCAAGGTCCATTTGGGGTGACATTTCCAACAAAATTTTTTCTATTCCTAGGACTCGAACCGAGACCTTTGATTAAGAGTGATGCAGTCCCATCCTTAATTATATACATTAATTAATGATGAATGGATTAATGTTATATTTAGAACTACTTACTCTAAGGGTATCTTTGCCTTTAAATAATTTTATTCCACATTATTAATGTACATATTCTTATTCTATATTCTATATTTTACCTCACATGATATAAATTATAATATATTAATTTATGCATAACTTATATAAATATTAGTAACATTTCTTTAAGAATAAAACAAAATTACAAACAATAAATATAAATGTTATTAAATTTAAATTAGGTGAATTAGTTCACTCGTTCAAACAACCAAACAAGATACGTAATTAAACCAAATTTAAAAGAGTTAACCAATCAGCTGGATAGACGGTTGTGCTACTCAACAGGTCTGTTTAATCATCATGCAGCACCTGAAGGCATGAATACAGTGCCCCTAGACAAGAGGCATCAGTACAAAATGATGTACCAAATATAAAAGGCAAATTAAAAATTGAAACTAAAATATAAAAACTGAACAACGAGAACAGGATTAATTTCCCACTCAAGAAACCAAACATGCTAGTATTTGGTTATCTCTTGTACATACTAAAGTAAGGTATTAATACTACAGGGTATTTTTTTTCCTAATACACCTTATTTTTATTGTAATACATTTTGTAAATTTGATATACCAAACCAAACTATATTTGATGAAAAATAATATCATATTTTTCCTTGAAAGTTGGTTGAAAAAAGATTCATCTGTATAGACAGGCATATTATTCTGGTCATTTTCTGAGACATGAAAAGTTATAATGTAAAGCTACTCTGGATAAAGAAACATACCTTTACCAAAATATGACAGAGCATGTACTTTGTAGTAGTATTTCATTTTATAGGAAACTTAATCAGAAAACCAAATCTGTATAAATTAAATTTGTATGAGAAATTCAAGAATTGAAAAGGCAAACAAACACCTGGGGACTCCACTGTCCCTACTCTCTCCTTTCATATTCAAGATAACAACACCTCTTTGCTGAGTGCTGAATCTGTTGACATAGCCTATGTGCACTAAATGGGGACCAGCTAAGAATTTCTCCATTTTATCTCTGGTCATTTTGTTCTCTACTTCATGTCCCTCTCTGCTCAACATTTACATGCCAATGACCCTAGTGCATGAATCGTGGTGGAGTGTTAAATGCTCTTTTATTCTTTGAATTCTAATTTTTTTTAACACTAATTTATATTTGTCAGAGAATACTTTTACGCGGATTCCTATCAAATAGTCTTTCTACCTCTGTGAGGTAGTGTTAATATATGCGTACATTCTATCCTATCCAAACATTACTTGTAGAATTTCACCAGATATGTTGTTATTTTTTCAGAGATTTTGTTGATGAAAATGATCCACACTGATAAGCAATCTTCTTCCCTTCGATCTAACTTTTGCGTGTGAATTAGGCCAAGATTTAGTCTGATATGATTTTAGAGCTAGACCAATTTGGTCCAATGTGAGGCCCCAAAGCATTCGGGATTATGAATATACTCTTGGTTCTTGAATATCAGCCAAGATTTAGTCTGATATGATTTTAGAGCTAGACCAATTAGGTCCAATGTGAGGCCCCAAAGCATTCAGGATTATGAACATACTCTTGGTTTTTGAATATCATGTTTCGCACTGGATCATGAAATGATAGATAAAGAATGTGTCTGAATCCCAACTCGAGATAGTGTCAATAAAAATGACCTCACATAGGATTGGGACAAGAACCAACCTCCTTATAATGTTTGTGCAATTTTTCTCGTTTGAGTTAATTTTTAATACGCCAATTGAGAACGTAACCTAATTTGATAGCTTTTACCTCGAATATCTCATGTAACTTTAATTTAATTCGGCCTTAACACTGATACCAGACGAAGATTGGAAAACAAAAAAAAATTTACACGCCTAGAGACAAGAAAATATGACATGACAGTTCGATTATATAATTATTAAGCTGTAGAAAATTGGACTAGGCATGCTATTTGTTTAGTGCCACCCAGTCATAAGTCCATGACTTTCTGTTTGTGCCCTCCAGTATATTAGCTCAGGTCGTTCAAGTATTGTCACTCAAAACTCCTTTTGCTTCTCCAACAACTTCAAAAGCAATGGTTTTGTCTCTCTTTCTCTTTCTTCTTTGTGCTTCTATAGGAATTGGGTATGCATTTCCTCCTCATCCAGACAAAATCATTCTATTGCCTGGACAACCCCAAGTGGGATTTCAGCAGTTTTCAGGCTACATCACTGTTGATGACAAGAAACAAAGAGCTCTCTTTTACTACTTTGTGGAAGCAGAAACAGATCCAGCTTCTAAGCCTCTTGTTTTGTGGCTAAATGGAGGTACACAAAAGCTACTTTCTTTTTCTTGAAATTAAGGGTTATTTATACAAAATTTCCAATTTGGCTTCTTGAAAAAGTTAATGTTTTTCTGTAGGACCTGGTTGTTCTTCTGTGGGAGTAGGTGCATTCTCTGAGAATGGTCCATTCAGACCAAGAGGACAAGTTCTTGTTAGGAATGAACACAGTTGGAATAAAGGTGGAATTTTGTCACTCTTTTTTCATCAGTATATTATGTGGGTATCTTCAGTCGGCAGCAAAAATTAAAAATTGATTCTTTCTTGAATATGCAGAGGCAAATATGTTATACTTGGAGTCTCCAGTTGGGGTTGGCTTCTCTTATTCAACTAATACATCTTCCTATGAGACAGTTAATGATGAGATAACAGGTTTGTTTGTCTTGATTTGGAGTATCGAGTTCAAACTATATAATGTTAGTCAAGGTTACCGTTACATAAGGTTAAAAAAAAATCATTTGACAGTGCAAACAGTAACTAAGACATATAAATGAAAGAGAGGGAGAAAGTTTTAGTTAGTGATGACTGATGACCATATTTTCATCTGTTTGCTTTCATAAACATGGATTTCACGTTTAGATTTTCTTAACCAGACATAAAGTTCAGATCGAAAAGTTTGATCTTTTCTTGTGCTGTTTTAATATTCTTGAGTATATAATGACCATGTGATGCCCATCACCATTTAAATACTGATTAGGTAGTAAATTAGCCATTCCTTTATGGTATAAAGGAAAAGCAACATGCTTGATGAGAATCTGGAATCCTACTGATTGAAGCTTAACTGTTAATTGTTTTATATTTTTATATACATCCTAAAGCTGTTCCACTTTTGTGTTTTTTTCTTTGTGTTTTTTAGCCAGGGACAATGTTGTGTTCTTGCAACGATGGTTCAACAAATTCCCACAGTATAGAAAAAACAATTTATTTTTAACTGGGGAGAGTTATGCAGGTATCTTTTACTTAACCACATTGATTAACATACTGGCAACCACATTGATTAACATACTGACATTTTTAAGTTATAGATCTCTTTTCGTTTCATATTATTTTGATATGTTGATTACAGGCCATTATGTACCTCAACTTGCCAAGCTCATGCTTGAGCTTAACAAGAAGAAGCAATTGTTCAATTTGAAAGGAGTCGCGGTTAGTATGACCGAATGAAATGAATTTTAATTCACATTTGTAGTGGATGAGATCGAAAAATTAGTTTTTGTTTGATCCTATTCTTTTTCTTTCTTGTCATGGCAGCTTGGTAATCCGGTTTTGGAATTCGCTACTGACTTCAATTCGAGAGCTGAGTACTTCTGGTCTCATGGCCTAATATCAGACTCCACATACAGAATGTTCACTTCTTTTTGCAATTATTCTCGCTATGTGAGCGAGTACTACAGGGACAGTGTGTCGCCAGTGTGTTCAAGTGTCATGAGCCTTGTAAGTAGAGAAACCAGTAGATTCGTGGACAAATATGATGTCACCTTGGATGTCTGTATGTCATCGGTGCTCTCTCAGTCCAAAATCATAAGTCCACAAGTAAGTCATTGCTTAAACCGTGTTGATCTCCCAATACTGTCTCCCTTTTATGTTGTTTGGCTTCTCTTAACGTTTTATGGAACTAAACTTACTTTGTCTTACTGATACTAATTACTAGGAAAATGGTGAGAAGATAGATGTCTGCATCGACGATGAAACTGTCAATTACTTAAACCGACAAGATGTGAGAAGGGCTCTTCATGCCAGGCTTGTTGGTGTTCGCAGCTGGGATGTTTGCAGCACGTGAGTTAATCCACTAGCTTAGCTTAATTGAGAAAATTAGCTAAAGATAATGAAGTTGTTTTCGCACATTACCTGCTACAATTCAACTCAATACAAAGTTATACCATAGTTACAAGCTGTTATTATAGTTTTAAAGGTCCACCTATTTTGTTCTAAGTTGCTCGGACTCTCCAAAAATATTGCTGCACCCCTGTCAATCCTTCAAAAATACACTATTTTTGGAGGATCTGACACACACACCCATTGACAGTGTTTTTAAGAGTCCGATTAACATAGATTTTGTGAGGATTCACTAATTATTTTTTCCTTCTGCTACCTCAGCATTCTGGACTATCAATTGCTCGACATAGAGATTCCAACCATATCTATAGTAGGACTGCTTGTCAAGGAGAGAATTCCAGTCCTAATCTACAGGTATACTTATACAGTACAACCCGAAAAATAAATGTTGGAATAGTTCCATCTAATGCCAATGCTAGTAAATAGATTTATCGTTTCTTGAAAATCTCTCTTCTGATTCAAGATCATTGCGTAACATGTAATGTCTTGACAACAGTGGGGATCAAGATTCTGTTGTTCCATTGACTGGAAGCCGCTCCGTTGTACATAAACTAGCAAAACAGATGGGACTGAACACAACTGTACCCTATAGAGTTTGGTTTTCAGGACAACAGGTGAACAAATTGCATTTGGTCCATTCTGTGAAACAGATAACTTTAATGTAGCTTTCATGACAAAACTCATTTTTTTCAATCATGTCTTAGGTTGGTGGCTGGACTCAAGTGTATGATAATATTCTTTCATTCGCAACCGTTAGAGGTGCTGCTCATGAAGCTCCTTTCTCTCAGCCAGAGAGATCACTTGTTCTGTTCAAGTCATTTCTTCAAGGCAAGGCACTTCCTGAATTTTTCTGAGATTCCAGATTGGTGATGGACAGCCAGAGTAAATAGGTCTTTCTTGTGCATACACTTCACAATTAAATGTAAAATGGTCTTTGTTTTTGGCTTTTACTTGTCGAGGAACATGCAAGCTACTCAGAACACCACAATTATTTGGACTAGAAGAGTCTTGAATAGTTGTGCTAGAAAAGAAAAATTAGAGATATTAGGCCTTTGTGAATTTAGGTTTTGTTTTCTTTTTTCTTTCTTTAAATTTTGGCTGGCATGCAAATGAATGAAGGAGGAGCTTTGTTGAAAGCAAAAGGGTCCACCATGACCAAATATTTGTTTTTTCATACTTTCATGTGTAAGGTTAGTAGATATCATGTTTGTTCAGTTTGTAAAATTTGTCTTCTCCTATGTTAAATTTGTTGAATAAAGACTGATTGAATAGATGAGTGAGTAATTGAAAAAACAATACCAAATGAATCAAAAAACTCATCTAAGTTGATAGGTTTTAACAAACTAATCAAAATGAAGTACAATAATCAAGAGTGAATCATTCAACCATTTAGTTTGCTAAATACGTACAAAGTATGATGTATATTTTCATACAATATATATACACACACGATACACTGATATATATTGTGTAAAATTTGATCCAATTCGATCATATTGATAACTTAGTGGGCCGATGGAAGTAGCTGGCCCTTGATTTTTTTTTCTCTCTTGTTTCCCGGGCCAGATTGGCCTATGATCCAATTCGATCATATTGATAACCTAGTGGGCCGATGGAAGTAGCTGGCCCTTGATTTTTTCTCTCTTGTTTCCCGGGCCAGATTGGCCTACGAGTCAACAACTGTATCTGGTTGAATCTAGTTAAAGATCCAATTTAGTGAACAGTCCAGGCCCCTTTCTTCTTAATAATGACCAGTAAGCCTAAAACTTGAAGGGTCGGGTCCTATCAATGAGTCATCTTATAATGGAGGTTTCTCGCAAATAAGTAAATATATATTAGTTAATATAGTTATAGTTTGAATTAATTATAGCTTGTGACAAACATCTACGTGTAATTACAATTTAAGTTTTGTATAATTCGCACAATTTATACAAACATTGTGCACAATATACAAAAGTGTGCACAAATCAAATTGTATCTCAAGATATATAAACACTGCGAATTGTATACCAAATTATACAAATACTGTGCCCGAATTGTATAGTGAAATATACAAACGTTATACAAAAACTGTGAATTGTATACCGAATTATACAAGCGTATACAAATGTTGTTTTAATTATAGTTATAAAATATAATTATCCAAACTATAACTATGAGAAATAACTAAGATATTTTTTAATGGTTATATGCCAAAATTCCTTAATTATATTATTTTCACACACCTAGTATTGAACAAATTTATTTTTGCTCCAAAAAACAATAAGGATATTACTACGTTTTATCTCTTGTTTCCGACTGCTAATAAACATGCGATTTATATCTCTAGGTGATTTGGAGTGAGCGGCGCTACCCAAAAAATAACGTCGGTGAGTTTCCTTTTTTCCGCTTTGTTTGGATGGTTGTTATGTATTGTTTTATAATATATTATATTGTATTGTATTGTTTCAATAAATATAGTATTTGGATAGATTGTATTATTTTTCATTATTACATAATGTCATACATTCATAATTTGGATGACAAACCTACAAAAAATTGTAAGATCTGTAGTAGATACCAATGAAAAGATAGGACAATGATAAATTTGAATTATTAAATAATAACTAAAGTAAAACATAAGAAGATATTATTGAAGTAACAATGCTTCGTACTGAATCTTTTCGTCATTATCTAACAATGGATCTAAACGATGAGATACAATAAAATCTAAGTAACAATCAAAACAAACATTGTATTTAAACTAACAATACATTACAAGCATCCGAAAAAGGACTTAGTAAAAAAAAAAAGAAAAATTTCATCAATATACGAATTCAAAAAATGTCAAATGAGTATGTTTTACGAGACCTAAAGTAATATAATCGAGAAATGAAATCACAAAAGCCAAAAGGAGCAAACATATATGACTAGTAGTAATAAATAAAGGATCAATTAATACATGCAACAAATTTTTTTACACAATTCATTTAAAATAAATGTTCTTCCTTAAATTTTATTGTCTCATGTTTGTTTTGGAAATTGGATAATTTTAAGGATGATAACTACTAATTCACGAGGAAAGGAAGGAAACTGTGAATGCTGCTTCTCTATATATGGTCCTTCTACATAAATTATTGTCCTTTCTCCCTCTCCAATTATCTATTTTGATTTTTAAAATTAATTACCTTAAATTATTCGACATTTAAAAGATAATTATTTTTAAAACTATAAATATCTCAATAAAATAAATATTTAATTAAAAAAATTAATTATTCCTAATTTACAATTTATGAAGAAGCGTGTTGCGAAAATACACCATACTCCCTCCGTTTCATATTAAGTGAATTATTGGGTCATTTCACATATATTAAGAAAAAGAAATAAAGAGAAACTTTAATCATGTTTTTCCATTTTACCCTTTTCAAACTCTACATACTCATTTAATCCATTATTTATTTCTCATACAAAACTCAACCTTAAAAACTTAATTAATGAATGATAAAATTGAAAAAAAAATTTAACATATTCCTTGAAAAGTGAATAATTCACTTATTTTAAAACATCAAAAATTCTCTAACAATTCACTTAGCATGAAATGCAGGGAGTACATAAGTATGTTAATTTTGAACTGCAACAATTAATTATATACACCACCCCCGTATGGTTGTTTGAAAAGTTGATTAAATATTGGCCATAATTCGATTCCCTCCACGACAGGAAATTCTAAATTAAGTATATTTACTTTTCAATTAATTTTCTTTTAAAAATTTTT